>BSAI01005604.1:0-13407 GCA_036245035.1 Adrianichthys oophorus | reverse complement strand
AGCATCAGGCAGCGACTTTGACTCACGTTAAATTATAGACAGTGGTCATGAATTTGATGCACGAATTACGTGCTGTATGATCAGAAAATTGATTTAAATGATGCGCGCCAAAGGGTGGGGGGTAGGGGATCTGTAGTACACCTGTGTGCCGAATTGTGGCGAGTGATCTGATCCGTTCAACCTTAACCGACGGGCTTTTTCTTCGCCGTGAGCACATCCTCTTAGGTGTTGCTCTAAGCCATTGTAAGTCTTGTGTCAGGGAAACATTTATTTTCATACTCCCGCACCACATAGATGGCAGGCATTTAGCATTAAGGGGCTCCAGTGATTGGTCAATGACACAAAGAGCTCCATACCATATTGGTTTTATGCATTAAGGGTTTTATTTGATTTGTTACTTCAAACTACAAAGAGAAAGTTTAACATGTGTGAAGCTGGAGAACACTTATACCTCCATTTTGCATTATGCATACCGCACTGGGCTGATACCATAACAATGATAAATTTTCAGTTTATTGTGCTGATTTAACATCTAGAAGTTTTAAACATTTAAAACTATTTACAGCTTATACTACAACTGCAGCAGCTTTTTAGAAATGTCAATTAGCCATAGTGGAGACACCCCTTACGCTTCAGATCATTCAGCCACACCCCTTTTTCCTCATGATTTTATTTTATCCTAATGTTCTTATGTTTTTTGTAACTCATATTTGGTTGGATGATTAAAACTCCTATTCTGTGGTGAGAACTTGCACTCCCTCTTCCACTGCCTCTTGGTAGTTTTCCCACATTTATCTATAAATGGCAGTGCAGTGTAATTGTGTTGTTTACTAGTTAATTACAGTATATTGATCTTTAAATATAAATGTAATAATTGTTTTCCCCCTACAGAAGAACAGCAGGTTTTTAGCTAAACGTGGCTTTTCTAAATGAAGTAATTAAACCAGATTTAATATTGGTCCCGTTTGTGGACACGCTGCCAACTCAATTGTGCGGACATCAATATATATTGCATCAAACACATCCCCCACAGAGCGTTCTAAATGCTGTCAAATACTGTTAAAAGTCACTGTCGTTTATTATCCCTTCATCATTTAATGTTCAATTACGTCAAAACAGCCTGTAGGTCATCTGCATTAAGGACTGATGTCAGCTACATGCTCCTGAAAATGAAGCTTTCGTGCTGCTTTACAACGCCATCAGTGCGGTTCAGTGGCTACAACCCCTACAGCTCTCAATAGATTCTCAAAGATTTATCTCATGGAGTCCACATGGCCGCACAAGAAATAACTGCTTTAGCACCAGTGTGAGGAGTTGAAATCTCTTTTAGAACTAAAGACCTAAGTAAAGAGTGACCTCCAATCTACTTAAGTAATTTGGTGTTTCTCATTTTACATTTAGGCTAATGGAACTCTAAGGTTCCTATGTAGACAAAACTTCACGTTCTGTGTCCAAACTGTTTTTGTGGATATTCACACATATTCCACAGAGCGTTCAAATTTGACAGATGTAGTTATTTGGTTTATATCGTGATCCATATTATCGCCTGATTTGAAAAAAACTATATTGTGACACAAAAAATTAACTTTCACCCAGCTCTACAAACAACAGACACTCATGCTAAATGCCTCACAGTGCCTTGTTCAGCCATGCACAAGAATAACATTTCAGTACAATCAGAAATTCAAAGACGACATTAGAAATATTCAAAACTCGAATTAAGAACCTCCTGTCCTGTCCTTGGATAACTGTCCCTTTAAAAACTAGAGGTTTTGAAACAAGACTAAATGAGATCATAACTATAAAAAACCGAATCCCAATTCCGATAAATGATTCTACAGGACAATCATAAAGAGATTTACCTCACTTTATAAAATTTTCCCTCACAATAACGTGGTCACCCTCCCAGGTCTTACTGTTTCATAGATTTTTTTTAGTGCAATTTTGCATGCCATTTACCACATTGTCTTCTGCGTCCTGATTGGCTGTTGTCCTTTTCAATCATGTTCCTCTGTGCTTCTCTCTAAAAAAAACAAGACTGTTCAGCTCACCAAATCTACATAAATCTTTGATCAAGATCAGATCTTTGTTTCCATTCTATAAAACTGATACCTATTTTTCTATGAAGGTTTGAATTTTGAGAGTTTAAACAAGAGAGAAATGTGTAAAAATGTTAATGTGTGTCTGAGAAGTGTATAGTGAGTGATTTTACAGCCTTAAAACAATTTTCATTCTACTACACAGATTTGACCTATTGCACATTTTTTTATTTAACGTAACCCCCACAATAAACAAGAGGACGCTGTGCATAATTTTTTGTGACAGACATACAAGTTCTAATAACCAAGTGAAGTGTTTCATTTCCAAAAATTCAAAAAACAGGTTTGTAATGCGTAATAAACCTCTGAACTTGTATGTAGGCATTTTCATTCCTAATTCATTGAAAAATCTATTATCTATCTAATCTAACTGCTATTGAAAAAGTCCTGTGGACTAAGGTAAAACTGGCCTGTTGGCAAAGCACTCCAACATAACTGTTGAAATGTCCATTCCTCTTCACATGGATTTAAACATCCTCTCTCAGTCAATGCTCAGCCAGTCTAAATAAGTGGGAGTAGAGGTCTTTGTAAAAGGGTAACAACACAGACAGCCCCTTCCTGTCCTCTGTGTGAAAGGATAAAGCACCAGGACATCAAGATAAGGCTGCTGTTAAAGATAAGAAGATGGATCATCCTTATTCGCCTCTTTTTTCCTCTGAAAAGGCAAAAACCACCCAGATCCTGCAGACTGGAGTGCATTCTTTAATCTGATGCATGGAACCAGGTGTTGTAAAAGCTCCTGAGCGAGAGCCCTGCAGGAAGCTGTAGGCCAAAGACTGTCAGTTGTTGTTATACCTTAAAGAAAACCAGTGGGTTTATTGAAGCCTCTAGCTCACACTCAGACACAATGAAGAGAGAGAACTCTGAGCAGAATTGTTGAAACACAACATTAAAAACAAGAGAAAGGCGGTACTTTAAAACACAGTAGTTGCACTGGGAGGGTTATTTTGAACAAAGACAATCTGACTTTTTTTTTTTTAATACATTTTATTACATGCTGTGTACCTCCACTGTGCATGTCCCAAAGCGACAAAAAATGCTTTGTCTTTCCTATAGAACGACATACCAGTAAAATAGCTTTATGTATTTAAATTGAATGGGCTGATTTGAACTATTTCAGCAACCCAGAAGGCTCCCTGGCAGTATTTTTCAAACATTTCCAAAGAAATTCATGAAATATTCATACTTAACCCTTTAACAGCAGAGCTTTAGCTCCAATGTTGACATTCTTTCGACTACCCTTACTCTTTAACGTTTTATGCAATAAACATAATTTCAGTGGATTCTAAAAAAGGAGAAAAGCAGCTTTGTGTTGATATCAAACACTTTACAGCAGTGAGATGCTTATGCAATCAACGGAAATCAGCAGTTTCTGCCATGAAGTTGGAATGTAGCATCTGGACTTAAACTCTCTTAAGTCCAGATGCTATGACTTAACTTCAAGACAAGAATGCGTGATTCTGGAACCTTAAGCGCAGAACTGATTCTTAATCAAAAAGCATCAGATGACTTCTTTAGCCACCAGGGGAGTCAAGCTAATGGATGCAAGAAATATTAAGTTTATCAGCAACTAGGAACCTTCAGGCACAACTCCTTTTTTTAAGAACTGGAAACAAGGAAGATTACCTCAATACAAGCTACCTTTGGACAGTTTGAAATATGCATGCCTGCTGAGGTTTTGTTCCCTTGTTATTAATTGTGTTTTATTCCTCCTCATCTCAGTTGTCTTGTGTAGTTACTATGGCAACAGTCAAAAGTTTCACACAAGGTGACAAAACTTTCACAGTCTAAATAAAAGACAGTGGAGGAGCAAACGGCATTTGTGTAAATGAAAGAGTGGGTGATAACAGAAACTAATACCTCACTCCCACCGTGTTCTGCATGTCTGTCATTAAATTAAAAAGGGCAATTTATGAGTCCCCATCAAACAAAGGTTAACTTTTTTTTCAAAGAGTTTTTTTCCCGAACAGTGTGGGCCAACGACTGAGATCACATTTAAATAAAAGCATCTGGTATATAATTTACAGTAAAACTCTACATCTGGGAAGAGTCATCCAGGTCGTGTTATTCCAGGATTCTGTTCTTCAGGGTCACTGGACTTTAGGTCTAGATGTTTACTTTCCATTTGAGCTTTTTCATACCCTGCTCCACAGACCAAAAATAAACCAATAACAAGAACAGCCAACTCTGAGCGACACCAAAACCTCCACTACGTAAAAGGACATCAGGTAGTTGTTCTTTTAAGCTTTGAATCGATTATATTTGCATCTAAACGTGACATTTATTTAGTTCCCTTTTTTAGCAACACATCTGAAGCCCTTCATTCCCAAATCTAACAACAAGAAATGCTGGGACTGAAGTAGCTCCTCAGATGATCAGCAGAACGATTTCTCCATCAACATTTTAAACTAGAAACAGAATCTCGTTACTGTTGAGTCTAGCGCTTGTTTTGATTTCTTTGTTGATAGAATGCTTCTTAACAAATCTGATACTAGGCCTGTCTCACCATAGTTCCCAAGATCTACTATCCTGCTTGCTTTACTCTTCGCTGCTTTACTCTTCGCTGCTTTACTCTTCGCTGCTTGCACATCAGAAAAGAACATGCATGTGTGGGCTGACTCTATGGTCAATGAAGTCTAAACCCCTGATAGAGCCTAATGTTGATCCACATGTTCTGTTTCTAGTGGGAATTTTGCCCTTCAGTTTGGGTATAATACCAGGGCTTCCCTCAAACAACAGCATAAGTCTGTTTTGCGTAATACTAGGTGGAAGTTTTTCCACTGCAAGATCATTTAAATGCAATATCTCCATTCTTGAAGACATCTATTAATCACTGCAGCAGGCCCAGAGGCCCCAAACCGGAATCTAAAACAGGAGCATCATAAACTGTTTGGCATCAACAAGAACAATTTTCTTTTATTGGGTGTGACTCACATACTCAGGTCTCTTGATCTACTCATTAAAACACCTTCCTTACAAACAAGGAAGCAATTAAAAAAGAGTTCGTCAAGAAACGTGTTCCAACAAAGAACTAATCAACCAATCAAAAACTACAAATTATACATTTTTATATACATATAAAAGAAAGCAGAGGCTTTTCAGAACAGGGTGACATAAGTTACAGATTCTGTAGTGTCCCTAAACTTGTGTCACAATGTCACAATGCTCATTAAAACATTTTGACACATTTTTGCAATGAGACAATCTGACCAGAAGAAACTTCAGAATGTTTGTTAGGAACTGGGTTATTTGACTAGATAGATTATTGTACGGTGAAGGAATAGTCCTGCTTCTTTAGAAATCTTTTTTTTATTATTATTATTTTTGAGACACATTTTAAATACTAGAATTTATAAAGCATTGAAGCTTTTATTGACTCTTTTTTAAGTGATGTAGCATTAGGTGGAACAGCATGTTATTATTATTGCTGCTGAAGAATAAATATGTTCTTTTAAATGTATGATAAACATTTGTCAAAGGGGAATTTAAGAAAAAGGCAATGCGTTTGTGTGAAGATGGTAAATGCTGTCACTTTGTTTAGAATTTTTAGCAACAGAGAGAGCCAAGCTGACACAGATATTAGTTGAACATGGACTCTATTATGATACTTCCCAGAGGTCTCCAACAAAACCTTAGCTGCCACATTATGAAGCTTCTTTTTAAAATACTGAAGCTTATTTTTAATGTTCTACTACGCATTCTGACTACAAGAAACAAGCCAGTTAAAGTTATTTCCAAATTATCTAATAGTCTCATGGGGCTGCACGGTGGCGCAGTGGTTAGCGCTCCTGCCTCACAGCAGGAAGGTTCCCGGTTCAAGTCCTGGCTGGTGGACCTTTCTGTGTGGAGTTTGCATGTTCTCCCCGTGGGTTTTCTCCAGGTACTCCAGCTTCCTCCCACCCTCCAAAAACATGCTTCACAGGTTAATTGGTTACTCGAAATTGTCCCTAGGTGTGAAAGTGAGTGTGAGTGTGCATGGGTGTGTGATTGTGGCCCCTGCGACAGACTGGCGACCAGTCCAGGGGTGTACCTTCGCCCATGAGTAGCCAGGTTAGGCTCCAGCAACCCCATGACCCCGAAAGGGATAAAACGGATTGGAAAATGAATGAATGAATAATAGTCTCATCTATAAGCAGGGCAACTTAGGGCAGTGACTCATACTCTCACAAGACCATATGGAATTCAGCATCCTTCAGTCATTCATTCAGTTTTCTTGCAAACTTAAATTAGATGATGGTGTACAAATGTCACAATAACCCTCATTTTCACAAACTGTTGCCTTATATAAATACATTTTATGTTACTAATGTGATTTAGAATATACAAAAAAAAATTCCTTCAAACAAATAATTCATTACAATCACAATAAATCCGTAACACCAGAAACAACACTCCATTAAGATAATTTAGAACAGGGGTCTCCAATCCTGTTCCTCGAGGGCTACCGTCCTGCTTGTTTTGTAGCTAACCTTGCTTCAGTAGATGCTGATTAGCTGGATTGAATCGGCCTAGTTTCTGATTGACTGAACACACCTGATCCAGGTGAGCAGCAATTACTGAAGCAGGGTTAGCTGCAAAACAAGCAGGACGGTAGCCCTTGAGGAACAGGGTTGGAGACCCCTGATTTAGAACAACATGATGCACAAATAGTTTTGATCTGGTGGTTATTCTTTTAAAAAATACATACAGATAAAAAATATATAAAAATCAGGAATGAACACACCAAAGTCATTTTGTATACAAACAGTACACAACTATGGCTGCTTCAATACCTCAACTCTGCTATCTAATGTTTACATAATGTTTTCAATTAGAGAAAGTGCTGAAAATGGCTTTTACAGCTGTCTTTAGCCCCAACAGCTCTCCCCTTAATTCCACTCCACTCCCGCTTTCGGAGAGACATATGAAATTATTCTAAAAGGGTTTTTGTGTAAGAGAAAGCCTTAAAAGTAGACCATAATGTCATAGAATAATAATTAGAAAGAAAACATCTAACAACTTTCCCTCATTTTGCTTTATTCCCTACAAAATGATGAGGAATATTCTGGAGAAATCACTCTGAGATTGGTCTCAGAGCTGAGTATTACTCATCAGGGGCAGAGGGCATTGTGAGGTTTGTGGAACCAGGCATGAAGTAGCTAAGTGATGAATGAGCTTTGGGGTGTTTATCGCCCTTTCAGTTAGACAGAGTGATGATGAGCGATGGACTCAAGAGAGCAGGGAAAGCCAGCACTGATGTGACCTTGTTTTAACTGATAGACTGCCCCTCTGCCACTCCTGTATTCATCTCTCAACAGTCAGAACAATCTGGGTTCAGCTTACATTTTTCAGCATCCTGCTGTTGTCCCGTCGCACTCAGAAATGTCATAACTGGATTCTGTTCTACTTTCAAGCTGTTTTTGGTCTACAAAACCCCTGACAGGAGTAAAGCGCAGGGAAAGAAGTGTGTATAGCAAAATAAAAAAACAAATTCCAAGCATCGTTAAGATGTGCTGAAACATCGTCTAAGATGTCTGACAAATCCTGCCATCAAACCAACAAAAGGATCATTTTCTCTCATAAGTACAAAGTCAGCATCTACTCACACACTCGAATATCTGAATTGTGAAAACAGGAACAATGGAAACCATAGAACCCAACGCAGTAAACTATAACACACACACCCCAAAAAAAAAAGCATAAAATCCAAATATTACTAATGTTAGGGTAGAAATTTGGGCTCAAAGGATGTAGACCACAAATCTTTGTAATTTGAAACTAAAAGTTCTTCTTTTAAATTTGCCAAGTTGCTTCGCTTTTTTATTATTTTAGCAGCTGTTTATAAAACACAAATGATCATCTAATTGCTAAACACAGATTCGTTATTAACTAAATAGCTAATGTAAGATCCATTTGCCATCAATTGGATTGAATCCCAAGATATTATTTACAAATGGGATTTCTGCAAATATTAGACTTGATAAAACTAGTTTTAATGAGGAGATGACGTCTTTTCTTATCTTTTAGGCAGTATGATCATGTAAGAGAACATGGTAACAGCCAAAAGAACTCCTGCTACTGCACATCCACACTGTATGGCTGAGGAACCAAATGTTGCCTTTTCCTTTTGAAGAATCACTGCTATAAATGATGCATCAATACAGGGAGCAACAAACACCGATTGACTTAAGATGCATTCACACCGGACAAGGCCCATGCAGCGGTGGTGTCAAGTTTCAATGTTAAGTCAATGTAAAGATGAGATTTGTGGTGATGCGAAGCGATTTTGGCGTCAGGCACAGTGCGGGGACTCAGCTTGGGGCACGTGACATTTTCAGTGACTAGATCAAAGTGTAGAAAAATGAATTCAATCTGGCTGCGCGATGCAAGGATTTTTGTCCTGAACTTCCAGCAATTTTCTTTCGCCCATTTTCCATTATCTTTGCCGGAGACTGTACGGCTACTGTTGGGCAAGGTCACCAGTCTGTCACTGAGCCCATGGAGCTGAAGCGAAAGACCCCGCAATGCTAGCCAGCCACCCGGTGGACAGCAAAGCAGGGTCTGGCAGAGCAAGGGATCGCCGTCGACTGCCCCCGTTGCAGCCCTCCTATCTCTGCCTGACTCCACCAGTGGAGCTATGCTAATCCTCATTATGATAGCTCGCTAGCAGGCCAGCAGGGATAGAAGAGTGGTGGTTGCTTGGTTGCTGTCGTAGTGGGGTGATTCCCCCTAGCTCCATGGGCTTATGATTTTTTTTTCTTATTTTCAACTATACAAACGTAAAAAAATTCCCACCGTTGTAGTTTTATTCCTCCTATCAGGTACATGCTCAAACTGGCCCACAGACAGATGGAAGTACAGTTTAAAATGGCTGTCAGGAGTAAAGCACACAGCACTGAGAAAGAGACTGAAGGTTTGGTGAACCCAGACATGCCGACGTGCTTGCCGGTACCTCTGTAGAGTTCTCCAAAACATATAAACACAAGCTACTCGCTCAAGATCCACCATGTTTGCTATGATGTGGTCAACGAATGAAGTTCTTCAGTGGCTGCTCCGTGACCGGGGCCTCAAGGCGTTGAGCAGTAAATTTGATGTCCGTCAAAAGAGAGGCAACAGGTGCGACTTTGACACCTCGGCTGCATTTGGTGGGAATGCTCCATAAGACATTCCTTAACATTTAAGAGGTTCTGTCCTCACAAATGAAAGAAATGACACCATGGTGCTGTTTTGGACATTAGAGGGGTTTTATAATCCAAGCTTGGGTCTTCCTAATAACACGGCTGGTTAAAAGTGAATCATGGGCTAGAACCAACTTTGTAGGTAATCCTTCACCTGAACTATTATCATAAACATGGTACATGATATGCCAGTGACAGGTCTATTTAGAGCAGGGGTGCCCAAATCCAGGCCTCGATGGCCGGCCTCCTGCTGGATTTCCAGAAACCCTGCCTTATCTGCTGTTGATTACCTGGATCAGGTGTGTTTAGCCAATAAGGAGCTTCAACGGCAGGTTGGTTGGAAAACATTCAGGACACTGGCCCTTGTGGAATAGATTTGCACACTCCTAATATAGAGGCTGAACTTCAATGAATCCTTCTGCCAAATGTTTCACTCTGTAAAACACACCAGGTCAACAAGCTTAGTATTTTTTTAAAATAGGAATCCATCTAGTTTATATGAACATATTTATGAACATATTTAGCATTAAAAGATGGTATTAGTGTTTTGATTTTATAAATAGGCCTCAATGAGCACATTTTTTTACGTAATATGTGTGTTTTTAAATACTTTACATTTGTTTTATTAAAAAAAATTGTTGAAAACGATTTTAAAAAATAATTTTTAGTCTTAATCTAGTTAGTTTTCCTTTTTTTCTCCCTTTTTACAGATCCGAAAAATGATCTGAACCGTGACTCTAAAACCTTTACATAATCCAAACCGTGGGTTTTGTGATCTGCTACACCCCTAATGTTGGTTATTTGGAGATACTTGGTTTCAGGATAGGTGGCATTCTCCAAACACAGGTACTTTGCAAAACATCTTGAAAAGAAGACAAAAAAACGAAATAAAACTGTCACAGTGAAAATGTATTAGTATTTTTGCTTTGCTATTTGTCCATTTATCGCAAGTAATACAGTCATTGCAGTTTCAAACACAGATATCGCATATCTTTCTCATATTGTGCAGGCCTACTAACCACTCTGAGATTTGAAATCAACTCAAGTTTATGATTTTTTTGATGAAAATAGTGTTTTTAACAGGTTTTTGTGGCATTTAACATTTTGAAGATTACATATATAAAGAAAATTAAGATAAAATTACATTTATGAATTTAATTTAAATTGTTGTGAATCAGTAGTAGATGGAAAAAAAATGCAGTTGGAAAAAGATTGTATTTGAGATGTAGAAAATGCGCTGGGGGGGGGGGGGGGCACAAGCTCCTTGCTCTGCTCCATTCTGATGCATCCACTTGTAGACAAAGCGATCCATGAACGACCTTGTTTTCCTCGTATGAGCTGGAATCTTGATCACAACAGTGCGGTTGGATAACTCCCACAATGCTTGCCATTTTTGTTGCATCTCTAATGTTAGGTTGGGGTTGTGAGAAACTGCAAGCTAGCGGGAGGGAGCGTAAACAGAGAGATGTCAACAATGGGGAGGCCGGGTTGCTCTGCATCTACAGTCCTGCCTGCAACTCAGAGGTGAATTTCTATTGAACTCCTGGCGCTCTGCAGGTTCTATGTCTTACACCGTTTTTTTTTTTTTTATTTGAATAAAATGGTCAATCATAATTAAAAGATAACTGGGAATGCTTTCTTGATTAAAAGATGATTGGAGTGGTATAGTAACAATTTCATCCTTTGGAGTTTGTTGATTTTTTTTTTTTTTTTGTCTGGACGAGATTAGCTGAATGCTGAAAAAAATGAAAAACTTCTTAAAAACAGTCCACTAAAGGAAAGGAAAGTTATTTTTGCACATAGGTGACAGCATATGTTTTGAATAATTTACTTTGTTTTACCAAATGATGAAAACATAATGGAACTTGGCACCATACAGGTGTCTGAAAAAGTTTGGTGGAGTGACTAACAGGTGCACACATGCGCATTTGTCATTGGCGTCACGCTGAGGTCACATTTACTTGTCAGGACTCAGCAGTTAAACGTCAGTACTCCCTAACTCCTACCTCCTGTTGGCTGAAAAATGGTACAGTCATCGCTTCATCTTCAGCCTCTCTCCCTCCATAAGGAGCTCTTTTGTCCTTGAGAGAAGCAGGGACATGTGGAATCGGATTACACTCCAGGGACACTTTTCTGTTCCCCTCAAACTGAAAGTGGGGACAGGTCTGCATGAATATTCACAGCCCTGGCCTTTCCCATGTTACCATTCCAGCCCTGTCTAAATCCTATGCCAACTGTGGTCCACTTATATGGAAGCGTTAAATTCAGATCTCACCTTCACTCAGCTACATTATCCTCTCCTCCACCCTTCATTTCACATTTGAATTACTGAGCAAATTACTGCCATCCAGAGCGTCAATGAAAAGTGATTAATAGTGGTGCTTGCCTTGGAGTCCAGTTAATGGTTGTGAAGCCACTTTGTATTCAGATCTCTTTTCCTTTACACAGGTGGAGAGTGAAACTGCACTCTGGAGCTGCTGTTAAAGCATTTTCACCACAACATTCTACTTTAACCTTTCGCTCATCGTTTTGGTGTTATGGCATTGTTTTAAGAGAATTCTGTTAAGGAACTACAAGGTGGCTTTTGGGATGACGTCACAGCAATCGAATGAGACACAGAAAAGCATGTAAGAAGCGTTTTCAGCTATGTGAAAATAAATTTTCTAACAAATAAACAGTTGGACCCTTTTTTCTGTTCGATAAAACAACAATTGTCGCTTTTACTTTTGTCCACTGCTAATTGGTTGCTTCATTTCTACTCTGTTTAAATCATCTGACCACTGGCCATGGTGGCCGTTTTGGTCCAGTTGGTTCAGCTCTGATCACGGAGCATATTCAGACTGAGAAAAACTCAGAGCGAACTGAAGCTCAGTCTGTTTGGAAACTAACTGAGACCACCAAGAAAGATGGGTCTGAGAACAGTTCCTGGTCCTGGACTAGGGTCCGCTTGGGTGTTTTCAGATTATCAGGAGGAAACAAACTCTGGTTCACTTTAAGCAAGCCAAATGTCTCCAGAATACACCTTTAGTATATTTACTATCACGCCTTGTTCATTAGTGTTAATATTTTGGCTTGACTCTGTTCCAAGGAAGTGAAATGTGTGCTCAAGTGTATGATCAACTTTTGATCTGCTTTAGGAACTGTTGTGTCTTTTTAAAGGTGTTGCTTTAAAGTAGCGTTTTTCCATACTTTTTTTGAGCAAAGGTCCATTTTTAATTGATAAAAATCACAAGGAACAACACCAACCAAAAATGTGTGTAAAAAAATAAAATTAAAAATATGTATTCCGTTTTTAAAAAATATTAACTGTCTTGAATAAGAATCCAACACAAAGAAAACAATAATTTGTTATCATTTATATTTCTACCTTCTCAGTGTGAAACCTGAGTCTTTTTGAATGAACACAGAGCTCAAATCTTGGCAATAGTAGATGATATTTAATAATTAGATTAAATTTAATAAATTCCATCAGCACACCTAAAAATCTCTCACACTAGTGGCACACTAGTGTACTGCCGCACACTGGCTGAAATCACTGTTTCAAAGGAATGTTACCTTAGATATAGTATTAGGCATTGCAACTCCGTTTTTTGTCGAACACTTTGTGGGATGGCAGAAACACAAATGCACCAGAGACATTTGCAGCCTGTGCTGTTCCTTGATCACAAATAAAATTGCAAATTCCAATGTTTAGGACTCAGGAGCTCTCGTTTCTTCCTCCATAAACCATCTTCTCTTGATTTAATGGATGCACTTTTGTTAAACTGTGTGCCAGGGATTGGCCGGCTGGCTGGATTCCTATTTTTAAAAAAAATACTAAATATGCTCATATAAACAAAAGTGCATCGTTGGGCGCTGCATCTTTAAAATAAATAGGATGGACGGACGGATGAATTTACAACTTTAAATTCTTCTGTGTCCCCTGCTCCTGCAATAAACTCCCCCACCGTCAACCCATCACTGAACACACGCAGCAGCCGGGTTTTTTTTCTACTGGACAGAGACATCCATATACCAGGAAAATTTTTGGATAGCCTCAAAAACCCAAACGTGGAAACGTGTTTACCGATGTTTTTTTGTAGAATTCTGCAAAATAACCAACCATGATCTCTCATCAGCCTCGTCTGACAAGTTAAACTCTTCCCACATGC
>BSAI01005574.1:0-10981 GCA_036245035.1 Adrianichthys oophorus | reverse complement strand
AATCAATGAATTCCAAAGAAAAAGCACAACACCGATTAAGCTAACAAACACTTCGAATTTTAAATACATTTTCCTTTTAGAACAAACAGTAAAATGTTTTGAATCTAAGACTTTAGTAGGGGCTGCACGGTGGCGCAGTGGTTAGCGCTCCCGCCTCACAGCAAGAAGGTTCCCGGTTCAAGCCCTGGCTGGTGGACCTTTCTGTGTGGAGTTTGCATGTTCTCCCCGTGCATGCGTGGGTTTTCTCCGGGTACTCCAGCTTCCTCCCACTGTCCAAAAACATGCTTCATAGGTTGATTGGTTACCCTAAATTGTCCCTAGGTGTGGATGTGAGTGTGCATGGGTGTGTGATTGTGGCCCCTGCGACAGACTAAGGGCGACAGTAAGGGCATATCCTTCACTCTGTCTACACTTGCTTTATAAAATTAATAATCTTTGGAAAAGTTTTAAGGAAGTCAAAATGTGGGAGTCACTTTTTAAAATGCAGGTGGATCCTTGATTTCAGAAGTTCATGTTTTTACATTATTAAACCCCTTTTTGCTTTTGCAAACCTCTTATGGAAGCTAACTAAAAAAACATGCAATATGAGCTTTTTCTTGTTTTGATTTTTACAGTTTCCCCAAATCTAAAAAAACAACACCCACAAACTCCACTTACAGTAGAGTATTCTGTTCATGCACAAAAACATCGATATTTTCGCAAATAAACAGCATCCCAAAACAAGAACTTCTTTTCTTTATTGTTAGTTTTTAAAAGGTTTGGAAAATGTAAATGATACTTGGCTAAATTTTAGCACAATGAAAATGTTTTTTTAGCTACTAGTTAAAAAATATGGATAAATGTCCTAAAATATGAGTTTTGAAAACTTTAAATAGTAATGAGAAGCCATTTATTTCCATTGCAACACTTTTTTATGAAGCTGGTGATCTAAAACTTCCCTCTATTATTAAGAAACCTGCAGGTTTGAGAACTGTCTTTAATAACACCTTGGCCCTGCAGTCTCAGCTTCTATCAGAAATGTCACAAATGAAACCAAGTCAAACTTCTGACTCACAAAGTGATTTACATTTTAACTTCCTGTTCAAGAAATATAACAGCAAAAAGTGGCTTTAAAAAGCACAAAGCTGTGACTCAAAAGTTAATGGTGCTGCTGCTCTGAATCTGTGTTTGTGTTAGATGAAAAAATCATGGAGATACAGCTGAGGTCATATTAAAATGCAGTTTCCTCGTGGAACTAAAAGGATGTTGGAAGGTCAACGTGATCCATTAGTTCTCTTCTGACGCTTTTTCTCCCATTTCTTATTCCTTGATGATGGGAGAGCCATCCTTCTTCTCAGTTTTCAGGCTTACTCTCATTTCCTTCTTCCACCGCCCAATTCCCTCATGGCTGCGGTCAAGGAGGCCACTCCGGGTGACCGATGAGCAAAGCCATAGATCATTATAAAGTGAGGCTTTTCACTTGATGAAATCTGTTTCTGCCTCATCCACACATGAAACGTATCCAAGGCATCTCATTTAGTACAAACACAAACATCCTGCGAGCTTTTTACAGCTACTGCAGGACAGGAGAAAGAAACGTGGAGACCAATGGATTCGGTGGGACATTCCCCTGCTGTACTCAGGAAAAACACATCATAAACATCACTAAAGAAGCAACGTGGAGGAGAACTTTAAAGTCCAGATGACTCAGAATCTCCAGACATCCATTCGATGCTGTGTGTAAAATGAATGGAGGGAGAACAAACTTAGCCGTTGGGACCACAAGTGGTTTCCACAGCAATAACAAAGGAACTTTTAGTTTTTCCACCATAAATGGCACCTGTATTTACATTATATTTTCCATTTTAAATAAAACAAAGGAGTTGCACATGAAGAGAACTGGGCTCAATACTGAACCATGTATTTCATGATTTATTATATATTTCAAAATAAGTACACTAATAAAGAACATTTCTTTATTTGGCAAAGAATGAAAACAGACAAGTGGAGCTTGAAGAAACTATGCACAATGCTTTTTAGGAGTCTTTTGCTTAAAGCTTTCCATGGACAGCAGTTGTTCACCTGTTAAACATCACATGACAGGAACTACGACTGGGAGACGTTAGAAAGAGATTTTTTTTCTCCAAATATGTATGATCTCAGAACACACTGAATTTCTTCAATTAGTTAAAATAATCTATGAGCACATATTCACTCTGTTTCAAGCAATAAGGTAAGCAAGACATAAAGATTAAAATTAAAGGCAACATTGCTGTTAACTTTATTGATCCAGCCGTGGGGAAATTCAATTGTTCAATTGTTACAATAAAGTTATATAACTCCTCGAAACCTCTCATTGTCTACACTGTACATGCATTACTGGGTTTAAGAACCCAGATACCAGAACTAGAAAAGCAGCAGAGTATGGAATGTTTCTGTCAGTAATAAACCATTATTGCTTCTGTTGTTAGACTGTTAGGTTGTACAGCGTAGCAGCAGTTGGAATGAAGGGCCTGCGGTAGCACTCCTTCTTATTGTTGATGGTAAATTTGAAAGAGATCCTGGCATGTCCATCGTGGAGCCATTTGAAGGACAGAGATCTTTTAAACCATCTTAAATTTAAAGTCCCATTAGCTGTCAACAAATGTGTTCTCTGCATTTGACCCATCCCTTTGCGAGAGCGGTGAGCTGCAGACACTTTCAAGTTATTAGTTGTTAGTTATTAGTTACAAATTTAAAGTGAAACACAATAAACTGCAACCACAACACAAAATACAAATTAAAATGTGCAGAGCAAAAAAAGAAGAAGATTTAAATCACAGTAAAGGTTGGAAATAAATGCCTCATCCTTGATGAGCTGATCTGGTTTCTTCTGTCAGAAATGATCCTGTTCTGGAGAAGATTCTCTCTGTTCTCAGGTGCAGGTTGGTTGTGGAGCAATAACTGTTTTCTACACTCTTCCTTTGCATTATCAATAACAGTCAAATGGTGTCAGATTTGGCATCTCTTTTCCAGTGTTACTCGTTTGTCTCCCTGTTGCTCTCTCTGTCTCTCTCCCCTATACTCTGTTCCTTTTAAATTGTTTATATTTTTTTACATTTTTTGGGTGAAAAAGTTTTTTATTTTCTCCTATTATATTGGTTAACTTGTTTTCATACATCTTTTATTGCTGTTCTGGTTCTTTTGTTCTTTTCTTATTTAAAATTTTAAAACTTTTTACAGGCATTTTCATCCATACCATTGTTTAACACCAAATGATAATAATAATTTCAAACGAAGCAGTTCACCTGTAGATGTATTTAGATGAGAATGGACAGAATCTGCGTTTATGTGAGCCCACCCCCTATGCTGTTCATACACTTTACAATAAACTCCTACTTTTTACATCTTCATCAACATAACACCGTCACTGTATACGAAGGTAGTAACATTAGAATAATATATTTATCCATACAGTCTGTCCTTTAAAAATTGTTTTTGAAATGTGAATATTTTGATCGTTCTATATTTTACCCCAAACAGACACACAAAAGCCGTTCTGAGTGATCCGCACCACAGATTGTTTGAAATTACTGTCTCCCCTCAGACTGTAGGACTGTAGGATTTTTGCTAAGCGAAATGTTAAACAGAATCATATTTTAAACCAACATTATACAATGCCACAGGTTTTTTTTAAGGATATTTCTCGGCATCCTGCAGCTGCCTGTTTGGAGCGCCGTCACTGAACCGCAATAAAGCTGAACCCTAACAGTCAAATGGTGATCAATAGAAACTATTTAAAATGAACTCTAATGTCTAAGCAACAGAAAAAAGTTTCCATTCGTTTAAGTCAAACTTTGTCTGTAATTGGCCACATTTACTTAGTTTTTTATGCGTTTGATGAAAAGGGGGCTTAGAAGAAGAAAAAAGGTGGAGAGAATAGAAGAATCAATACAGTTGTTTTTGATGAAGGGCTGCACTGCAACGTGTTGGAAAAACGGTTGAGACACAGCCAGAAAGAAATTAAGCAGGTCAATAATAAACAGCCTGAGGGGATTAAGACATCATAGAAGAGCCTGTCCTGTGGGCATTACAATAGCTACAAATGCTAAAGCACCCAAAAGGAAACAATAGACACCTCAGGAGGACTGAATACTCGAGAGATTAGATCTGCAAAATGTTTTGGCTGTTTTTTAGATGGTATAATAATTGATTTAGAGGAAACTAAAGAGTAATAAAAACCAACCTATGTCTGTGTCAAGTTTAGAATTTCAAGTTTTTCTGGTTTGTAATTAAAAAAACAGTGAACCCAAACGGAAAAAAGGACAATCAAGTTCAAAAGTGATCACTGCTGCAGCAACATGCTCAGGATGTTATCAATATTATGATCACATGTGTTGCAGCAAGAGAAAAATAACTCTTTCATATGTTTTCTGAATAATATCCCCATCTGTAGCAAATGATTTCAGGTAACAATTCCCCATCGTGGTTTATCCAAGTCCCAGCTGTCACAGAAAAACAAACAAACAAACAAACAAAAAAACATCCTTGCAGAGGAAATTCTATTTTTGGACAAAACTACATTTTATTTTTAGTATGCTGTATGTTTTATTATTCAGAAGTGTTTGTCATGAAACTTGTTAGTATGCCATCTACATCCAGATCACCCAGGTGAGTTTGGATAAAGGTTCAGAGTTCATAAATACAGGCTGAAGTAAAGTTTGTGCATCATTATTCATCATTATTTTTCAGCCATCAGTTTTCTGATGGAAGGAGTCATAAAACTGCATTTAAAAAATGCACAAAGAAGTCTTAATATGTTAAAATAGTTCAAATACCATCAGCATATCAAAGAAAACTTTGTAAGATTTGAGTATATGGACGTGCATGGAATATGATGCCCACCTGGTAGCAAAGGTATTTGGTTGATTGATTTCCCTTTTTATCAAACTCAAATTAAAATGGTTAAATGAACATAAACAGAAAGTGATGAATGAAAATTAAACCAAGGAGTGAAGTTGAATAGCACTCAATCACTAACCTCCCCGCCACCCCCTTTTGACCCGCCCACACTGGCTGAACACGCCCCTCACTCTCCCCTTGTGCTTCTGCCATCCTGGTCAAAGCTGCATGTGAAAACTTCATGGAAAAAACACTTTTTTTTTCTCTCAAAATAGTAGCTTTTCTATTTATCCTTTCTCTTTGTCTGTTTAGCTTTATCTCTATAGAAACCATTTTATTTTTTGGCTGCCTGAGTGTAAAGAACATGTTTGTAATTTTTTATAAGAATTGCCAAAAGTAAATTTTTGGATTTCCTTGGCGACAGAGGTTTTTTGTTAACATTCCTAATATATAGATTTAGATTCACATTTCGTATATGTCATATTGTTTTGTTCAGCAGATTCATGCAAGACATTAACACAGTATTATGGCAAACATTTTATTAGCAACAGGGCCACTTTTATGGTCTTGCCACGCTAATGTTGTTAGAAATCTACAACTTCTCAAACTCAAGGAGCTTTCCAATGATGCTCAAGATGTTAGGAAATGATGAATTGAAATTTCTAGGAGGAGTTTAAATTTGTAGAAAGTACTTAAGGGGATTTTTTGGGGGGAAAATTCAAGATGGCGGCCTCTTCTCGAAGTCAAAGTTCAACAAAACTTTAGTTGTGGTTGTAGACTTAACCAACGTCTTTTCCCGTATTGTGTGAAAATTGTCAACCTTCACACTTTGCTGCTAAACAACCACCCAGCCGTAGGTCCTGTGGCCATCCCATGATAATTTCAAAACTTCTTTGAAACACGAAACACGTATGTTTTGATTTTGTTTATGGATTTTTAAATATTTTTTGTTTATCCCCTGGAGAGATTTTGGCTCTTCATTTTTGACAATTTGTCCAAATGTGATGTCATCTATTTGAAAAAAAAAATCTTTTTGGTGGGGGGTCGTTCACTATGCCAAAAATTTATTTTGATTATGACTTCTTTGGAATTAAATCTGAATATTGGTGGGAGGAAGCCTACAGACATCGATTGAGCTGTATCGGGGGTCTGAGGGAAGCCAAAAGCTACAGTAGAAATGTGATTGTAAATCTGACTGGCCATCACTGATGTGTCACATCTCCACCAAACGAGTCCCAGATAATTGAAGCTTTTATAATCATCCAGTGTTAAGTAAGATCAAAGACACAATTCTTTTTCAGCACAGAAGCATTGTTTATTGCATGAAGGTTCCTTTTTGCTTCACTCTGTGCTATAGAGTCCTATAAAGAGGAGACCACTGGCTACAAACATGGGGACTCCCTTGTCCGCTATTATGGTTACAGAATGAGAACCATAAAAAGGCTCCTGTGATCCAAAAGCAGGTTATTTCACACCAAGAGAGACTTCAGTTCTAGACTGCTGGACATCTCTTAATGATGAACAATGCCAACGGCTGATTTTACACCAAAGACATTCAAAACCAATTCACAATTATGCATTCACTATTTCCCATTATCCTCTAAAACTTTTCAATAATTACACCCTCAAGCACGCTTTCATTTGTGCACAAGAACTGAAGTTTAAGGTAAATGTTTGGCTCTAATAATGCAGACTTTGAGTCTGTGCCGTGCCGGGTTTTAAAGGCAATATAGAAGGCTTAAGCTCTATTGCAGCAGCTGTCATGTGCTTGCAGCTAATGTGCAGCTGAGATGAGAGAAATCAAAGAGAAATGGCCCACATTTGAAAAAAAGTGTATTGCCACAGGTTCTTAAATTAAAAAACAAAAATAAATCACATTTTTACAATTAATCACTTGAGCATGCATGTTTTAGAAGTGCGGTTTTTAGCCACTGACTCGTTAACAAACTGTGCTTGCAGTTTGCAAATGAAACTATCCATGTAAAGTTTATTTGTTGCAACTGTTTGATTTTCATCATCTTCTGAATTCCACAAAAAATCCTGACATAAACTTTACTATAGTGCACCAAACAATTTGATCTTTAAACTAAAATTTAACTCTGAAATCAAATCAGTTTTTTGCTAAAAGAAAAGAAAAATGGATCATTTTTCAGTCTCAGGTTGTGTATGAAGGGACTAAAAAGGCTGACTAAAATGGGTTCAACACATTAATTAAATCTGCATTCTGCAAGCAGTAAAACCAAAAACAGGTGCACCATTTAACAGTGAACTTTAAAGCTTTAAAGCTAGCTGTTATTTTGATCACTTTATTGCTCTATTAAACAGTAGCTGTAATAAACCTTTTTTTGAGGACAGTTTAAGGAGAAAAATCTGTTCAATTGTCCTCACTATCACAGTGCTCACAGCCTTTTCTTCTTTAACATTAAGGTCACGGATTTATCCAACATCTCAATTTTTTTATCAGTTTGGATTCATCCTTCCTAATATGCTGCATCTTTAAACTGCAAACTCAAAGGCTCTTGCAGTTTCTCACTCAACGATTGCCAGCAGTTACATAGTTCCTGTCAGGTGGTAAAAGTGGTCCGTCTAAAGCACAGTATCATGTCTGAGATATGTAATTTTGAAAAAAAAAAAAAGACTGGCTAATCATTTTGCTTTTTTTGCAAATTTTCTGGATGTCTGTTATGTTTTATTAATGTTAACTACTGCAAACACACTTCTAAAAACAATTATAAGGAATCATCACAGTGGGAGGTCTTAAGATAACCATTAATTCTCACATGCTGTTCTGAGGTATTTTGTAGTTTCAGACTTTTAAAACAAACCCAACAACAAAAAACTGTTGAGCTCCTCAAACACATTGCATGCAGTTTCACATTATAGATAATGCAATGCTTCCATACATTCATTTCCTCAATCTTAACCCTGAAAAGCCCACTATGTCTTGACAGAAAATTCCTTTTTTTAGAATGTAGATGTTTTTTAAACCCTTTGATGAAAATATTTTTTATTGGATGTAGATAGCATCAATAATAATGTGTTGGGTGATTTGGTACGTTATTTGATCACAACAATGTTAGTTTAAGATGCAAAAATGTTGACAGTGGAATGATGATGAACTACAGAGGAGGAAACATGGACCAACAGAGGAGGAAACAATGGGTTTTTGAGGAGAGTTTGGATCGTGGTAATGACATGGGGCTCTCATAAATGCCTGGTTCAAAAATGAAACAAATGCTTATATATAGAAGGTTAAAGAAACAGCAGCTGTTGGTAAGCCTGTGCAACAGGAAAGCATCCGACCATCCATTTTCTGAATCCCTGTCAGGGTCACAGGGTCATTGGAGCCTATCCCATCAATAGTTGGGCCTGGTTAGATTGCCAGTCACAGTTAAAATATCTAAGGCTTATTTTAAAATATAAACCTGTAAAAAGAAATCTCTGAGCTTGTGGTCCCAACCAATTCAACATTCAAGTGCAGTATACAAGAGATTATTTTGTCTTTTTTTAACACAAAATTGAAGCCTTGACATAAAAATCCTTGTCATTTTGCAGTACTTTTACTATTTGGAAATCACATTTAGCAAACTTATCAAAAATATATTATATGTGATATATATTATATTATATATATATATAATATATTTTGTCTTTAGGCTGCACGGTGGCGCAGTGGTTAGCGCTCCTGCCTCACAGTAAAACCTTGAAGTTCAAGTCCTGGCTGGGGGACCTTTCTGTGTGGAGTTTGCATGTTCTCCCCGTGCATGCGTGGGTTTTCTCCGGGGACTCCGGCTTCCTCCCACCGTCCAAAAACATGCTTCACAGGTTAATTGGTTACTCGAAATTGTCCGTAGGTGTGAATGTGAGTGTGCATGGGTGTGTGTTTGTGGCCCCTGCGACAGACTGGCGACCAGTCCAGGGGTGTACCCTGCCTTCGCCCATGAGTAGCCGGGTTAGGCTCCGGCAACCTACATAGACTAGAGTACACGTGCAATCTCCATCATTTTGTGTTCTCTCCTTCCCAGGTTACTTTTACATAGATTTTAAGAAAACAATGAAATACGTTGAATTGTTTTCAACCTGAGCCTTCAGAAAACTAGTAGTGGCGTCCTTACAATAGGTTCACACACAATATACTGAATATCCTTAGCATTCATGTAAAGACATATCTGTATTTTGGTAATGAAACTGTGGCCCTTTCGGCTCTATTGAAACATAAAACACACACTGATAAGGTTGTTCAGGCATGCATTAAAGCGCTGCTTTGAAATGGCAGACCAAAGCAGCAGAGACGGAGCAATCAAGTCCCCCCCCGTCTTCCTTCCAATAATTCCAGCATCCAAACAACCCCGTTGTTACGTTTACACGGACAGCTCAGCTTAACCAGCAAGGAAAAGGAGATGGAAATACAACCCTGTGAACAACGAGAGACACAAAACCCAAGGAATGGAGAAAGGATTAGTGGAAGGAAGCACATGAAAGAAATGAGACATAATTAGTATTATTTTTTCTGGCAGTTTGCTTTTCTTCTGTCAAACCAGTTTTCCATTCTGCCTCACAGGACCCAGA
The DNA here is from genome assembly GCA_036245035.1 of Adrianichthys oophorus. Classification (NCBI taxonomy): domain Eukaryota; kingdom Metazoa; phylum Chordata; class Actinopteri; order Beloniformes; family Adrianichthyidae; genus Adrianichthys; species Adrianichthys oophorus. The sequence continues at coordinate 1,552 of BSAI01005574.1, read as the reverse complement.
ACAATTCTCCTCAGTTCTGCTTACTGGCATTTGGCTTTTAAGAAACGTATTGTCTTCCCATCACTTAATCTGTAATTGAATGCTTGGCATGCTCTTCATTTACACCAAATCATCGTCTGTAAAAGGAAGTGGTATGATTAATCATAAACGTACAATTATTAATGATTGTCTAGAGCAGTGATCAATTGTCAGACCACAGCAGAATGAAAAATACAGTAGAGTACAGTGAAGGAACAATTGAAGCTGCTAAAATTATTATTTTTTTCTTATTTATTTATTTTTCTTTTAACTTGTCCTGTCCAACAGCTGAGCAAACAGATATGAGCTGAGAGCCTCTTGTGTTAGACAGATTTTACTCTTACAATCGGGGTTACAAATCATTAGACACACAAAGTGTATATTCGTATAAACTCCTTCTGTAATTTAAACTAAACTTTATTTATATTAATTATGTTTGTATCTTTTCTTTGTTGGACCGGACGGAAAAGAAAGAGGGGGAAGAAGAGAGAGAGATGTTGAGGGGGGCACAAAAGTAAAGGGAAAAGGGTGGGCTACAGATGTTGGAGATTGACTACAGGGGAGGGAGGGTAGTATCAGAACACAACAGGCAACAAGATGCTGGAAATTTATAATCATTACAGTCAAGTGTAAATGTTAGTCCAAAATGGGCGGGGCCTGTCCACACACTCAGTTGTTTCAAACACTGTGGGGTGGGGCCAACGGAGAAGATCCGCCTGCCCGGCAGTCCGGCCAAGCACCCAGACCAGGGCCCGAAGTACCGACACACGAGTCCCGAAAACCCAAGAGCAGTGAGGTACGGAAGCACGGAGTGGAAGCCTTCACTCAGCCAGAAGAGCAGCCCTCCCACCGCACCAGGGGCCCCAGCGTGGGGCCCCACCCCTGAGAGCCCCACCACTCCAGACAAGCCACCCAACGCCACCACCCAGGAGTTCTGAGCACCCCCCCACCCCAGCCCCGGGTACGAGCCAGGGCCCTCCAAGGGAGACCTGCCCCTCAAGCTCCAGGCAACCGTAGGAGATCTAGGAGAGAGCACGGTGGGGCCGGCCACCCCCACCTTGAGGAGGGACAACCAAGAGAAGTGGGGGTCCCGGCAAGGTGTTGAGAACATAACCCGACCAAGCTCTCCCAATGTTGGAATTTAGAAGGGGCCTGGCACCCGAGGGCAAGGACCAGAACCCGCACCATAAAAACACGGACACCCGCCAGGCTCAGATAGAATGTGATCCACCACTCATGGTCTTTGCCAGAGGACTAAGGGATCCCTCTCCCTGCGTAGGGAGGGGGCTGCAGGAGGCCCACACCCAAGAGACAAGGCTGTTGCTGCCGAGAGTCTTGTTTTTGGATTCTTCAGGTAGCTGAGTTCAGATTGTTTAGAATAAAGGCATTGCTATTTTGTCTGTTTTGTATCGAACATGTCAAACCATCATCCACACGAGTGGAAGGACCCGCAAATTCATATCAAAGTGTCGCACTAACCAAGGAAAAATCAATGAATTCCAAAGAAAAAGCACAACACCGATTAAGCTAACAA
>BSAI01005537.1:0-10974 GCA_036245035.1 Adrianichthys oophorus | reverse complement strand
AAAAAAAAAAAAAAATTCATTAAATCCAGCCTGGATTATTATTATGACAGTCTCAAATAGTAGCCTTAAAAGAACCAATGGATGGGCTAAGATTTCCAAGTACCTCTGTACTGTACGAGTCAGGTTGTCCATAAGGTGTGCGGAACAGGATCCGTCCATACATCAGTTCGAACACGTAGCCCTGCTTACGAGCCTCAGTGAAGTTCATGGATTGCAGCTGCTGCTCCTCTGGATTATGAAACGCAACCTGCCAGTCTGAAACTGGTGAGACGTACACCTAAAAACAAAAAAAAAAAAAAAAAAAAAAAAAAAGTTAAAAATCTTAGCGTTCAGACTTTCTTGAAACAAGCCTTTAGGAGCAAGTTTAAACACATACAGGCCTCAATGCATTCCAGTCACTTGTGCCAGGTAGGCAAGTGGGTTCGTGTTGCACAGTTACCTGTGCAGAAATAAATTAAAGTCAAGTAGGGCTTCAGTCTTCTGAAGAAGGAAACCGAGTTGGCCTTACTTCCATGTAGTTGACTTCACAGAAAACTTCTCTAGGAGACCACGGAAGAGGAGAACAGGTTCTGTTCAATGCATGAGTCACCACTTTCCCATCCAGGTGTCTGATCAAGTTCATCTTAAACTCTAACAGGTGACCCTAGAGCACACCGAGAACAAAATTGGTAGATTGAGGAATATTTTTTAAAAAGTCATAAGTGCTGTAAAAAAAATAAATAAAAAAAGCACATTTCTACCTTTCTCTCAGTGTGACAACTCAAGTAAGACGCTCTGAGCTCCACATAGCCCAAGAAAGGGAGGACGTTGACACTGTAGCCACATTCTGCTGCATACTGCTCAGTCAGGGGATACACACCTGTACCATCTAGTATTCATGAGAAACATTTACTCTAGACAGGCAGTTGTAAGCAAGATTATCACTCAGAACCACCACTATTTAGGAAGACAAAATGAGCCATTTATGGGGGGTGGGGGACTCACCAACAGCCTCAAAGTGGAAATCCTGCTCAGCAACAGGTAGATCAATAGCTATCATGAAGTAACGGTCATGACACTCCATTTGAAGAACTGCTGTTTGAACAAACACACCAACTAAGTTAACAAGAACATCACATTGCCTCAAAAAGGAGATCTACAAACCTTCCACAGGCAGGTCACATCCTGCTACTGCCCATACAGACAAGAACACAACCCAACTACAACAATGAGATAAAAAAAACACAGGTTTAGACAAAACTAATCACTTAAAATTAATACAATATGTATTAACTTTTGGGTGGAATTAAATTACCAAATGCTACACTGAGTAGTCATAGTTGCTGATGTGTTACCAGTGTCTAAAGCTAGCTTGGATGCTAGCAAACTACACTTAATTGCAAACACAAACTCAACTGCACTAGCTAGCCCTGATTACACAGGAGCCATAAGTGACCTTTTCAAACACCAGTTTTTATAAACCCATTTTGTCACCAACCAACCACCAGACACACATGTGCAGCTCATTATTAATCAAGTTAGAGTGTAACAGCACTGCTTCACTAGGTGGTGATAATGCACGTCAATGCTGTGTGCCATCCACCATAAAACCACACGAGAAGAAGAAAAGCGTGCTGCTGGCACAAGTTCAGCTTTTAAGAAGTCCATTTTGTTTAGGATTTCTTATGAAAAATAAAGGTGTTTGGGAGATTTCTTTTTAAAAAAAACAACGTACACCTATTACTAATAAACGTTTAAATCCAAGTACCAGTTCTGAAACCTTTTAATGTCTTCATATAATCATTTTTAGCACAATAAACAAAAAAGCTGTAGTTTAAAGAAAATCAAACTCGGTAAAACATTTCCTCTGTTCTTTATTACTTTAAAACTTAAACAATAAAATCAAAGAATTTGCAGACATTGGATTCAATTAAGTTTTAATCAGGCCTCTGTTTTTTACACTTCATGAAGCTAAGAACAAAACACATGTAAAGACCCTTTTTTGGGGTAAAAATCTTACATTTTTTTTATTTTGTCAAATGTCACAGTTTTGATTCTTTTAAAACATATTTTTATTTAGGATTTATCCTGTTTTATATGTTCTTGTGACCTGCATGAGCACTTTGTGATTTGTTTTCAGTGAAAAAAGTTCTATAAATCAATTGTTTGCCTTCATTACTAATAAGTATTCCAACTAATTTACTGAATGTAATAGATTCAAGTTATATTAACAATAACACACCAAAAGAAAAATCACAAAATTCTCATTTTACAACTTTTTCATTTGTATCATGAATAATAATTAAATCTTTGTGTTTACATCTGTTTATTTAGCAAAGAATGGCATTTTAAACAGTTCAGCTGTTTGACGCCGCAAAGCTTTTACCTTTTTTCCTTTTACTTCTGACATCTTCGAAATTGTTAAGCTCATTGCACCTTTGTTGATTTTTGTGACAGTTCAAAACACCAGAATACATGCAAGATCATTTTAAATGCATCCTGCTTGCCGAACATCAATCTTTTGTTTTAGATGTAAAGATCTGGTTATCAGAGACGTCATCCTCCCTACTCCACACCTTGGAGCCATATGTTCTGCTGGTTACTGGGAATTCCTCAGAGATCATAATTTAATCACAACCTCACTGGTCCAACTTAAAAATCCCACTCCAAACATCTATTGTAAAAGCATTACCAGTGATCTTTTAATGATCCTGCTGTCTTTTGACAAAATAAAATAAAAATACTTGTTTTCTAGAAAATAGTTTATGCAGAAAGACAGCAGTTAATCTGAAATTTGCCTCCGAGATGTGGGCGAGGAATAAGCCTGCACTCATTTCCCATGATCCCTTTGTGTACTCTCTCCTGCTAGCTTACAGCCCTTCAACCTCTACCCCAAGGTAAAATTAGCAATGCAACAAAAAAATGGCAAGCAATTTTGAAGCTCCCCAGCTGTATGGTTTTCAGCATTTGGATCGGGCGAAGAAAACGAAGGTGAACATGGATCTTTTTCTACGAGTGGATGCATCAGAATGGCGCAGAGAGCATTCCGGTTGTAGTTTGTAAAAATTAGAAGCCTTCTCAAACTGCTTTTTCTCATCTGCTCTTGCTTCACCTCGATGTGAATATAGAAATAGTCAGCACACTTATTAAAATTGACCACATTCTTCATGGAAAGAGGGGGGGGAAAAAAAAAAGTCAGTTTTAATTGGAGTTTGTCTTTAAACCACAAAGTCAGTGGAAACCGTAAAGAAAGTCTAAATTAAGTTGAGCTGTCAGAATTTTTCAGCCTTCCTGACCTACAAATTACCAATCCTAGATCTAAAGTGTCTAAAACGGCACCATCATTTCTTTGAGATGGTCCAACACTACTTATTCAGATATTAATGCTCATTTCTCATTAAAGATAATCAATAGCCATCTTGTCAATTGAAAAGGCTGCTTGTGATGTTAAAATTAGGGGGTGGGGCACACTTCCTAAAGAAGTTGTTAACCCTCACTGGTCAGGGAAATTCATAGATTATCTAGAACAGAGACCTGATTAAATATATGCATATATACATTTACATAAAACAAAAAAAAAAACAAAAAAAAAATCAGCAATGACATTGAATTCATACAAGGACTTTATTAGTTAAGAGCATAAAAAAAAAAAGTATACATTTTCTCTAAAGAACATTTTTCTTTTCTTGCATGGATCCTTTACCTGCAAACAGCAAGACAGATTTAAAAAAAAAAAAAAAAAAAAAAAAAAAAAAAAACTTTAAAAAAATAAAGAAAGTCCCACCTTTTCTGAAACTACCAGCTAGATCATAAATCCCACTGATGTAGTGCTGATTTCCTTGGTAAGCTGGCAGGTAAATGGGCATTCTGATCTGCAGTGGAGCAGCTGTGGTTGGTACAGCTAGAAAATAAAAAAAGTTAATGTAATAAATGCTGAACATATGCAAAAAATGATGGATGTACTATACCTGGAGGGGTCTGCACACTGGGGATGATGTTACCCACACCCTCCATGTCAGATTCAAATTTGAACACAGAGAACAGGCGACTGAGGCCATCAATGGAATATGTACACTGCACTGTCACCCTGAAAACCAAAACAAACTCAAACAAAAGCAAAGCAATTTAAAGGCAAAAATAAAAAGAGGGAACAGATACCCTTCATTGTTGTCACGGGAAAGCAATTTGTTTGTATTGGGGGTATACAAGATCTTGTTTTGGTAAGTCACATTACCCATCAGCTAAGAAAGAAAAGTGTAAAAGTTATTTCAACGTCAAAAAGTTTCATCTATGTTTGCTTTAAGGAAGAGTACCTTGATAACAGATCCACAGCTGTTGACTGGAAAAGAGAAAAGCACCCTGGTACCATTGACTTCATTGGGTACACAAAGTTTGTTGTAGAGGTGGAAGTTGACCGGCATCTGGCTACTTGGAATGACCCCAGACAAGTCAGCAGCCACAGTCATCATCCCGTCAGTCGAACACACTGCAAAGGAAACATGCTGGTCACCTAAAAACCCTTTCCCATCCCAATGCGGGCAGTAAAGCAGGATATCCTTACTGATGAACTCTCTGGATTTAAAGAAACACGTCTTGATGGTTGAAGCCTGGACCCGCAATGTGTCACGATCTCTCACCAGGATCTCAAATGTACCACAGAAGCCTCTCAAAGACACATCCTGCAAAAGACAAAATCTGCATAGAGAAGGGCAAAGAGACTAAAGCTGCAGGAGAACCGTTTCCTCACCCTGTAGTCATAGCCAGGAGTAAAGAGTGGAGCGTTGAGCACCAGAGTCTGACTGTTGTTGCTCATGATGTAGCCACGCCTCATTGCCAGCTCCACGGTCAGTAGATCTGCGCCGATGCTGAACTCCCACAGGTAGTCGGAGGGCTGATGGACCAGCATGAACATGATGCCTGAAGCTGTGCAGTTGGTTTCAAACACTGGGGGTGCTGTCAAGTCCAGCATCAAGAGCTCAATGATGCATCATCAGGACAGACCAAAGATATTCTGGGACGAGACTTACAGACATCCAGCAGGGCTGTAGCTGAAGTCGTGTAGTGATAAGGCTCACTCCCTGGTACCGTCAGTGTATAATTGATGTTCAGTTGGTGCAACATGGCTGCATGTTGCTTGGAGAACTGAAAGGAATTTATTAACCACCCAAGTCATGTTGAGAAACTACAAGATTTGACTAGGAATCATTACCTCCTGTACAACCAGTGGGTCAGTGAAGAGCATCTTCAGGGTGTAGCTGTAGGTGTTGTCAGGTCGGGCTTCTTCTGTGATCAGGAATGTGTTGTCACTAGGTAAGGGCAGCATGAACTGCTTGCCGTTCAGCTGGATAGATGTCAAGTCCATATCATCAGGGACATTGCCAAGGACGACAGTGAACATTCCTTCTTGCAGGACAGTCTTGTCTTCTGTGACAAGTGGATGAGGCAAGAGTGGGGTGTCCAAAGTTCTGCAAGACCTGACCGCTGTCTCACCATCCGTTGATATTTGTTTCACATAGAGATTGAAGATGTAGAACACAAAAATGCCACCACTTACAAGGCTCTGGGAGAGAGAAAAAAAAAAAAAAGTCTTGCATTGAAATGGCTTTCTGGAGCACAGGTATCAAACAAGGCCTTGAGGCCCAGTGTCTTATGCATTACGCCAGCCAACTATTGGAGTTTCTTACTAGCAAAACAGACCTCATCTCTAAACAGGTAGAGTGAGTCTCTGAAACCCCAGCAGGAGGCTAGCCCTTGTGGTCGCTAGGCTGAGTATTCAAACCCAGACCTTGAAGACTGGTTTTCCAGAAGTGTTGCTTCATCTGCTACCAGTTCCCTGGATGAGGCGGGTTTACCCAATAAGCAGCCTCTAGCAGGTTGAAGACATAGGACACCAGCCCCTATGAAGCCTGGAATTGGACACCCCTGCTGTAGGGGATCCGCGTTAGCCTTTAAAAGACCGACTTACCTTCCTGTACCCTCCTTTAGCTTTATAAGGGATGCCGATTTCCAGAGTCGAGTTGTCCTCATTGACAATGAAGCCCCTCTGCTCTGCAACTTCTTGTTCCAAAAGGTCCCCATTGAGTCCCAGATTAACCAGCATGCTTCCTTGACTGGGATATAAGGCTTCTGGCGTCTTCCACGTCATGTAACCATCAGCAAAAGACCCTTGAGCTGTTGAGACCAGTTTAACATTGACACACTACCTAAACTATGAATGTTTTCAGGGTGCACCTGCTTACAAGACTTAAACAGTACTCACACATGGAGCATGCAGCAAACAAGTCAACCATGACAACAAACCAGCTTTGTCTTGAGAAAATGCTTCCATGAACCACCTCTACTGGAACACCATTCACCTGTATGAAAAAAAAAAAAAAAATTCATTAAATCCAGCCTGGATTATTATTATGACAGTCTCAAATAGTAGCCTTAAAAGAACCAATGGATGGGCTAAGATTTCCAAGTACCTCTGTACTGTACGAGTCAGGTTGTCCATAAGGTGTGCGGAACAGGATCCGTCCATACATCAGTTCGAACACGTAGCCCTGCTTACGAGCCTCAGTGAAGTTCATGGATTGCAGCTGCTGCTCCTCTGGATTATGAAACGCAACCTGCCAGTCTGAAACTGGTGAGACGTACACCTAAAAACAAAAAAAAAAAAAAAAAAAAAAAAAAAGTTAAAAATCTTAGCGTTCAGACTTTCTTGAAACAAGCCTTTAGGAGCAAGTTTAAACACATACAGGCCTCAATGCATTCCAGTCACTTGTGCCAGGTAGGCAAGTGGGTTCGTGTTGCACAGTTACCTGTGCAGAAATAAATTAAAGTCAAGTAGGGCTTCAGTCTTCTGAAGAAGGAAACCGAGTTGGCCTTACTTCCATGTAGTTGACTTCACAGAAAACTTCTCTAGGAGACCACGGAAGAGGAGAACAGGTTCTGTTCAATGCATGAGTCACCACTTTCCCATCCAGGTGTCTGATCAAGTTCATCTTAAACTCTAACAGGTGACCCTAGAGCACACCGAGAACAAAATTGGTAGATTGAGGAATATTTTTTAAAAAGTCATAAGTGCTGTAAAAAAAATAAATAAAAAAAGCACATTTCTACCTTTCTCTCAGTGTGACAACTCAAGTAAGACGCTCTGAGCTCCACATAGCCCAAGAAAGGGAGGACGTTGACACTGTAGCCACATTCTGCTGCATACTGCTCAGTCAGGGGATACACACCTGTACCATCTAGTATTCATGAGAAACATTTACTCTAGACAGGCAGTTGTAAGCAAGATTATCACTCAGAACCACCACTATTTAGGAAGACAAAATGAGCCATTTATGGGGGGTGGGGGACTCACCAACAGCCTCAAAGTGGAAATCCTGCTCAGCAACAGGTAGATCAATAGCTATCATGAAGTAACGGTCATGACACTCCATTTGAAGAACTGCTGTTTGAACAAACACACCAACTAAGTTAACAAGAACATCACATTGCCTCAAAAAGGAGATCTACAAACCTTCCACAGGCAGGTCACATCCTGCTACTGCCCATACAGACAAGAACACAACCCAACTACAACAATGAGATAAAAAAAACACAGGTTTAGACAAAACTAATCACTTAAAATTAATACAATATGTATTAACTTTTGGGTGGAATTAAATTACCAAATGCTACACTGAGTAGTCATAGTTGCTGATGTGTTACCAGTGTCTAAAGCTAGCTTGGATGCTAGCAAACTACACTTAATTGCAAACACAAACTCAACTGCACTAGCTAGCCCTGATTACACAGGAGCCATAAGTGACCTTTTCAAACACCAGTTTTTATAAACCCATTTTGTCACCAACCAACCACCAGACACACATGTGCAGCTCATTATTAATCAAGTTAGAGTGTAACAGCACTGCTTCACTAGGTGGTGATAATGCACGTCAATGCTGTGTGCCATCCACCATAAAACCACACGAGAAGAAGAAAAGCGTGCTGCTGGCACAAGTTCAGCTTTTAAGAAGTCCATTTTGTTTAGGATTTCTTATGAAAAATAAAGGTGTTTGGGAGATTTCTTTTTAAAAAAAACAACGTACACCTATTACTAATAAACGTTTAAATCCAAGTACCAGTTCTGAAACCTTTTAATGTCTTCATATAATCATTTTTAGCACAATAAACAAAAAAGCTGTAGTTTAAAGAAAATCAAACTCGGTAAAACATTTCCTCTGTTCTTTATTACTTTAAAACTTAAACAATAAAATCAAAGAATTTGCAGACATTGGATTCAATTAAGTTTTAATCAGGCCTCTGTTTTTTACACTTCATGAAGCTAAGAACAAAACACATGTAAAGACCCTTTTTTGGGGTAAAAATCTTACATTTTTTTTATTTTGTCAAATGTCACAGTTTTGATTCTTTTAAAACATATTTTTATTTAGGATTTATCCTGTTTTATATGTTCTTGTGACCTGCATGAGCACTTTGTGATTTGTTTTCAGTGAAAAAAGTTCTATAAATCAATTGTTTGCCTTCATTACTAATAAGTATTCCAACTAATTTACTGAATGTAATAGATTCAAGTTATATTAACAATAACACACCAAAAGAAAAATCACAAAATTCTCATTTTACAACTTTTTCATTTGTATCATGAATAATAATTAAATCTTTGTGTTTACATCTGTTTATTTAGCAAAGAATGGCATTTTAAACAGTTCAGCTGTTTGACGCCGCAAAGCTTTTACCTTTTTTCCTTTTACTTCTGACATCTTCGAAATTGTTAAGCTCATTGCACCTTTGTTGATTTTTGTGACAGTTCAAAACACCAGAATACATGCAAGATCATTTTAAATGCATCCTGCTTGCCGAACATCAATCTTTTGTTTTAGATGTAAAGATCTGGTTATCAGAGACGTCATCCTCCCTACTCCACACCTTGGAGCCATATGTTCTGCTGGTTACTGGGAATTCCTCAGAGATCATAATTTAATCACAACCTCACTGGTCCAACTTAAAAATCCCACTCCAAACATCTATTGTAAAAGCATTACCAGTGATCTTTTAATGATCCTGCTGTCTTTTGACAAAATAAAATAAAAATACTTGTTTTCTAGAAAATAGTTTATGCAGAAAGACAGCAGTTAATCTGAAATTTGCCTCCGAGATGTGGGCGAGGAATAAGCCTGCACTCATTTCCCATGATCCCTTTGTGTACTCTCTCCTGCTAGCTTACAGCCCTTCAACCTCTACCCCAAGGTAAAATTAGCAATGCAACAAAAAAATGGCAAGCAATTTTGAAGCTCCCCAGCTGTATGGTTTTCAGCATTTGGATCGGGCGAAGAAAACGAAGGTGAACATGGATCTTTTTCTACGAGTGGATGCATCAGAATGGCGCAGAGAGCATTCCGGTTGTAGTTTGTAAAAATTAGAAGCCTTCTCAAACTGCTTTTTCTCATCTGCTCTTGCTTCACCTCGATGTGAATATAGAAATAGTCAGCACACTTATTAAAATTGACCACATTCTTCATGGAAAGAGGGGGGGGAAAAAAAAAAGTCAGTTTTAATTGGAGTTTGTCTTTAAACCACAAAGTCAGTGGAAACCGTAAAGAAAGTCTAAATTAAGTTGAGCTGTCAGAATTTTTCAGCCTTCCTGACCTACAAATTACCAATCCTAGATCTAAAGTGTCTAAAACGGCACCATCATTTCTTTGAGATGGTCCAACACTACTTATTCAGATATTAATGCTCATTTCTCATTAAAGATAATCAATAGCCATCTTGTCAATTGAAAAGGCTGCTTGTGATGTTAAAATTAGGGGGTGGGGCACACTTCCTAAAGAAGTTGTTAACCCTCACTGGTCAGGGAAATTCATAGATTATCTAGAACAGAGACCTGATTAAATATATGCATATATACATTTACATAAAACAAAAAAAAAAACAAAAAAAAAATCAGCAATGACATTGAATTCATACAAGGACTTTATTAGTTAAGAGCATAAAAAAAAAAAGTATACATTTTCTCTAAAGAACATTTTTCTTTTCTTGCATGGATCCTTTACCTGCAAACAGCAAGACAGATTTAAAAAAAAAAAAAAAAAAAAAAAAAAAAAAAAACTTTAAAAAAATAAAGAAAGTCCCACCTTTTCTGAAACTACCAGCTAGATCATAAATCCCACTGATGTAGTGCTGATTTCCTTGGTAAGCTGGCAGGTAAATGGGCATTCTGATCTGCAGTGGAGCAGCTGTGGTTGGTACAGCTAGAAAATAAAAAAAGTTAATGTAATAAATGCTGAACATATGCAAAAAATGATGGATGTACTATACCTGGAGGGGTCTGCACACTGGGGATGATGTTACCCACACCCTCCATGTCAGATTCAAATTTGAACACAGAGAACAGGCGACTGAGGCCATCAATGGAATATGTACACTGCACTGTCACCCTGAAAACCAAAACAAACTCAAACAAAAGCAAAGCAATTTAAAGGCAAAAATAAAAAGAGGGAACAGATACCCTTCATTGTTGTCACGGGAAAGCAATTTGTTTGTATTGGGGGTATACAAGATCTTGTTTTGGTAAGTCACATTACCCATCAGCTAAGAAAGAAAAGTGTAAAAGTTATTTCAACGTCAAAAAGTTTCATCTATGTTTGCTTTAAGGAAGAGTACCTTGATAACAGATCCACAGCTGTTGACTGGAAAAGAGAAAAGCACCCTGGTACCATTGACTTCATTGGGTACACAAAGTTTGTTGTAGAGGTGGAAGTTGACCGGCATCTGGCTACTTGGAATGACCCCAGACAAGTCAGCAGCCACAGTCATCATCCCGTCAGTCGAACACACTGCAAAGGAAACATGCTGGTCACCTAAAAACCCTTTCCCATCCCAATGCGGGCAGTAAAGCAGGATATCCTTACTGATGAACTCTCTGGATTTAAAGAAACACGTCTTGATGGTTGAAGCCTGGACCCGCAATGTGTCACGATCTCTCACCAGGATCTCAAATGT
>BSAI01005531.1:0-15866 GCA_036245035.1 Adrianichthys oophorus | reverse complement strand
AAGTGTACAGAGCTCCACAATTGGAATCCAAAAGCTTTCTTTTTTTTTTTTTTAAATAATGCACACGTCTGCTGTTTTTTCCTGTTACTGAAAATCTTAAATACTGTGGATACTTCCTGGCACAAGTTTGCCACCTATTCACCAGCCGCTACGTGAGCTTTACACTCAGCCTTTTTATGGTCAGACATCACCCGTCCAATGGTTTTAACCAAGTGCTTTTCTTTTAAACACCTTTTTTTGTTATTCTTGATACTTTCTGTTTTTGTAATAGAAAAGTAATCTGCTGCATAAAACTGATGTTCATCAAGGCTAATGTGCATGCCGTAAGTGTGCACGTCGGTTCATTTCAACGTTTGGGAGACGACAAAGATCTTTGTCAAAGCAAATAAGGCTGCACTGTTTTGTTTTGTTTTTTTGGTCTGTGTAAACAATAAAAACGCAGGCGAATAGTTTTTAAACTCTTGATGTTTATTCATTTTCAATCTATAAAGTGCAAGTTAGTTTGATCACATTTGATGGCTTAGCTGGACAAACCTTCAACAGTACCTGAAAACATCCAATGTGCATCATAAAAAAAACAGCTTTTTCTCTTTCAGTAGTACAAAGAACACTATTTTGAGCTAGAACTTCCTGTTGACTTGTGACTTAATGTTTCAAAATACTACATAAATTATTTCTTAAGCTTTTATACAGTAACAAATTCAATCAAGACCCACAGATGTTACAGCATTGGCATTTCTAAATCTCGACTTAAAATTTTACAGAGGAAGTTTTGTTCAACAGCTGGCTGGAGATGGAGCGAAAAAATACAGAGCCAAAAGGATGAGGTAGACGACCACCAGAGCTGTACCTGAGGGGAAAAAAAAACAGCAGAGCAATGAACAAATCAGAAACGAGTGAAAGATATTCAATTCAGTTTTATTTATATAGCCCAATATCACAGCTATAGCCGTCTCATTGGACCGACATCAAGTTGAGGCTAAAGCTGAAGCATCTGTGTTTTTATTTTTCTATATGTTAGAAAATGTTTTAAACCAAAAAATATCAGTCTTCTGTGCTGATGTTTGTTTTCTTAAACATAAAGTTTAAAAGTAATATTAAAATAAACCTTTCAAGGTTGGAAATGGTTTAGCGTGCAACTGAAGTTCATTCAAAAATGGAGTCATTCTCTGAATTCAGTGCACTTTATTATGGTCCCCAAAAAAATATACAATAAAAAATAGTGTCTGAACATTGCATCTGATGGACTAGATGAACCTCCAAGAAAATGTTTTCCCACTTTAGACATGAAACCCCAAAATTATTAGAAATTCCTTTGTGACTTCCTTTGTTTTAAATTCAACCGCAAAACGGAACAGTGACTTCTGTACGATTATAACTGTAAAACTTACTGAAACAATGTCTTCCAATTCTTTGGTAATCACTTGTCCATGTCCACTTGTAAGTATATTTTATTTCATTCTAAATCTAACCTTTAGCCCTTGAGATTCAACCTCGCAACAGTGTTTTTTAGTTTGTTTTGGGGTTGAAATTTTTCGCTAAAAGTAGCTACATGTCTACATTAGAGCATGGTGCATCACAACACAAGCAAAACAAGAACTCAATACATTTTCCAAAACAACTGTTATATTCCCCAAACAGTAAGTAGAATTTCTTCGTGTAACAAAGCTCAAAGGATGAGCTTGACAGTGTCGATCTGAGAACCTCTCTTTACAGTGAGTGTGAAAAATATTTAGAGATGTCACTTCCTGGGTCCTTATAAAGTTGGACTAAACCATATTAATACAAAGGGGAGGATGGATGAGCTGTTCTGGAGTTAAAACTGAGGGAGATGATAAAATGCCATTTTATAAATTGTACACGTATTTTACTTCCTTTATTTATGTGAAATTAGTAGTAGTAGTAGTAGTAGTAGTAGTAGCAATCCAGGAAACGTTTCTAAATATAATTTTCAAAATATGTTTGAGTGTGATAATGAAGAGGTACATTTATTTATCCATTTCTTTATAACTGTATTTTGTGGTTTACTTTAATATGAATATACTTGAGGTAAACCTGTAGGACACAGTGCACTGAGTTCGGAGAATCACCCTTTTATTGAAACAACTGTTACTTAGAGAAGTCTTCATAGCAGTAAATGAAATGGAACTGTTTTAGTTTGGATTTAGTTTACTCCAAGTGTTATGATTCTAGATGACAGACTTTGGTAAGCTTTATTATGTTTGATGTACAGTAAGACAAATAAGTATTTGAAAACCTGAGAAAATCAATGTTAATATTTGGTACAGTAGCCTTTGTTTGCAATCACACAGGTCAAGTGTTTCCTGTGGTTTTTCACTAGGTTTGCACACACTGCTGGAGGGATTTTGACCCACTCCTCCCCAAAGATCTTCTCCAGATCAGTCAGGTTTGTGGGCTGTCACTGAGACAGAGTTTGAGCTCCTTCCAAAGATTTTCTCTTGAGGCGAGGCCACTCCAGAACCTTGATATGTTCTTATGGAGTCACTCCTTGGTTCTCCTGGCTGTGTGCTTCGGCCCATTGCTCAATGCTTTAACTGATTATGTTTTTCTTTAGATGATGTCTCTCACGGTAGATTGTGCAGTCTTTTTTTTCTATTGAATGCACACAGTTTCCCTGAAATATGAAATTTAACTTTCCAAACCTTGAAGTGCTCCAAAACTCACCCTGAAAATAATCAGACTTGCCATCCATAAAGATGTAGTTGACTAAAATCACGCTGAATATGCTGGCCCACAAGTGCAGGTCACTGAACAACAGTTCAAAGCCCACATCCTGAGGAACACAGAGATGGAGTCTGATTACTTGAAAACAGCCTGCAGGGCTTCACAAATCCATACAGGAAATGAAGAACGGTGTCTTACACAGAAGGCGTTAAACACGACCAATATTGGAATCTGCAGCATGCAGACCTGAACCGCAATACAGCTCCCAACCTCCAAACTGCAAGCAACCAGACAGAAATGAGTACAGATATCACCGTTTAAGTACGATCGTTAACCGGCAGCTACCTGAGACTGATGTTGTTCTGGAGTGCAAACTGGATCCCGTTGACAATCTCTGGGATCTCTGGAACCATCGCCAGAACTGTTACTCCGATGAAGTACTGAAAATATAAAACATTTAGAGAAACTAAGCAAAGTATAAAATAGCCGAGCTTCACACAGATGCTGACCTGTGAGATGTTTGGTTGGCTCAGGATGGGCTGAATGTGTTCCGTGGTGAGATCCGCACAGGCGGATGTGAGGACGGTGGCTACAACGAGGATGACCAGAGACCTCCACCGTGACCAGTGGACCACGGTCTGGTGGTCGTCAGTCACTGCACAAACGCATAGCAGAGATGAAGCTGCACTCTATCAAATCATTTCCTCTTTAGGAGAATGTTTAGGCGCCTCGTACCCGCTCCTTCTCCAACGTGAATGTTGTAAATGTGGGAGTGTGTCTTCAGAGTAAAAATCAAACCAATGATGTAGGCAACGGGCAGGAGGGCAGACACTGTGTACACCAGTGGCCTGGTGGAAAAAACAGGCTTCATTTCTGGCATTTTAAAGCATCTCTGAATTAATGGAATAGAAAACTCTTAAAAATGTTTCTTGTTTCTTTGTGTTTTTATGTTTATTAATTACTTTTTAATCCGTGTGTACATTGAGAAACTTCTGAGAGCGCGTTACTTTGTTTTTTATTCTTTTGGATAGGTTACTCTTAAGTGATGCAAAATTGTATTAAAAAACTCACTCGACATGGCTGTGGAAGAGCGTACTGTTTTTCTGTGGATACAGACAAAAATCAGAGTTACAACACTGCACATGTGAATCAGAACAAGAATTTGAGACCCTTGTTGCTAATGACCAGATCATAGTGGCAGTTGTGGCACACAAACAGGCCGCTGCTGGAGTTGGTGCAGGAGTCGCACACAAGATTCCCATAAGCCTTTGAGAAGAGCGTGGGGGCAAACACACCTGCCAGAGACAGATAGAGGCAGAAAAGTGATGGAAACAAACCATTACAATGAAACTTGGAGCCTGGAATGTGGAGTTTGCCAAATTCACTGCAGTTTAAAGAGATTCTAACATCCAAAGCAGTATCTTCTGCAAAAAGTCTGATTTTCTTTTTGGCAAAATATGGCATCAAGTCACTTAAGGTTAAGTTAAATAAGCAGAGTTGATGGGTGGATTTTACTGACATATCAATCCAATAATGAGCTCAAGTCCCCTTGTTATTGTCTAATCGAACTAAAAAAAACAGTCTAAATAAAATGATTAAATAAATAAAATGAAGCAAATTTGTGACAAAATAATCCCTCTTTATGTTAAAGGTAGTGACTGAAATCAACAACTTTTCAGTAAAACACTTCACAGGTTTTCTCAGAAATTTAAATTTGAATAATTTTTTTAACAATAGGAGTTTTATTTCCTTAATGGTCCTAAAACTTGGAGAACAGAGATTTAAGAAGGAAGTAAAAGTAAATAAAACAAAAAAGGAAAAAGAAACTGTAATTGTATTGATGTTTGTTCATTTGGAGATGTTTCATCGACATCTAGTGGTGGAAAAATGAATTGAAAAACAGTGCTGATCATTGTATAAAATCTGCTTTAAAATAAAGTGTGTAAATATAGCAATGGCTGTGAAAATGGGGTATATTTTTAACATGTTCATTTATTTTATTTTACTCCTTGAAAAGTAAAATACTGAAAAAACAAAAGACGTTTACACCAAAAATAAAGATTTCGCAAGCAGGTTGTACCGCTCATTCACTGCAAAGCCAGCATTCCATTTTCATTCATTCATTCATTTTCCAATCCGCTTTATCCCTTTCGGGGTCACGGGGTTGCCGGAGCCTAACCCGGCTACTCATGGGCGAAGGCAGGGGACACCCCTGGACTGGTCGCCAGCCTGTCGCAGGGGATTACATTTTCAAATCAAAATCAAATCAAACTTTATTTCTATAGCACTTTTCCTATGAAGCATAGCACAAAGTGCTTTATGTTAAAATAAAACAGATTAAAAAACAAGCACAACCATAAAAAATGTACCCACACACACACACGTGCAATCCACCCAACCCCTTTCACAATTCCCACCCCCTTAACTGATGGAACCCATTGGGAAACAGGCTGAGCAAGGAGAAAGTTGGTTGGTGGACCCATTATAGTTGGGTCCTCTTCCTCCGTGGACAACCACATAGTCAGTCTAATGCAGCATCACAGGCGAGGACCCAGCCCCACCGCAGCAAGGTAGCGAGGCAGATCCCCATCTAGAGCTGCAATAGCTGAACCGTAGCGGACCCAGAGGGAGAGGACCCAGCCGAGGAGGCACTGGATTTAAAAATATCAATCTAAAATTAAAATGGAACATTTGATAAAAGCAACAAGCAATAAAACATGAGAATAAAAAATATTCAAATAAGCTATAAATAATCCAGTGTAAAATCATAAAACATGATAAAAATAATAAAAACAGGATAAATTAACATGATAAAAACTAACTAAAAGCTAATTTAAAAAGATAGGTCTTGAGCCTTTTCTTAAAAACCTCTATGTTCTCTGCGGTCCTCAGGTCCTCCGGCCACAGTGATTTCACAGCAATTCAACTGGTTTGAATGCTATTGATCTGGATATTTTTTCCATACTATCGCCACCAATACTTTTGAGCAATTAAATCATTTTAAAAGTGGTTTGAGTCAAAATGAATCACACTTTTCTTCTTCTCTGCTCTCTTTCGAGGTCGCCACAGCAAATCAATAATACAATTATTAAAAAGACCGTTCACATGGACTGGTCTTTGGATACTTACCTCCAACAGAAATAAAAAGCAGCGCGGAGCTCACTCCTGTAGAACGACTGTTAAACCTTTGTTCACTGTGTTTCAGGCCTCCAATTATCATGCAAATGCCCTGAGAAAAGACAAAGAACTTTCCTCTGTTACATGCTACAACTTAGAAGGACAAACGAGACAATTGAACAGTCAGAAAACATCAGATTATGAACACATAACACTAATAAAATGCCTTTAGTGTAAAGATTATCCGTTTCCGTAGGCAACACTAAAATACTTTACATAAAAAAACTGATTCAATTTCAGAAATATTCTACTTCAAAGGAATAAAGATGTATAGTAAAAATGACATTTGCTTTTGTCCAAATGTTATTTGTGTAATCTGGGATTGTATTCTTAAATACTAAGTAACTTTAAGATTGCTCCAGGCTGACTCACTGGGATGAAGAGGATGCATCCGAGCAGAGTGCCCGTCAGCGCCGCCTTAACAACCTCCTGCAGACATGGGTTGTTTGTGCGGTGGCCTCTGAGCAGGGCTGTGATATAAAAAGTCAGTTCTGTGATTGAACCAAAGGTGGCGTTGACCACGGCGCCCACAGCAAAGTTACTCTGCGCAGAGATACTGCAGACAGAAAGAATATCAACATCTTTTAGTGACAGAAGTCTGTTCATTAACAAAAAGCATGAGACAGAACTGCTTGCCTTGCAATCCCCATGCCAATATAATAAGACAGAGGAATGATGGAGCAAACTGCTGTGGCAAATTTGACAACAGAGCTAGCCCACTGGTTTCCTCTGTCCACATACCCGATGATCAGAGCAACTATAACCAGAGGAAGGAGGTCTGACATGGTGGTTAAGGATAACAGATCTTAAAATGCTGCATTTGGGGCGCACACAGACACACTACACCGTAAAGGATACTGACTGCAAAAACATTGATCCCATCAACAGTGTACTTGTAGTAGTACCAGTTAGCCGCATGGTAGCAGCACAAACGAGCTCTCGTCTCATTGCCTTGATGCTAAAAACCAAGAGGACAACACTCCCGAATGACCCGTTGTTCCAGATTTTCATGTTCATGTTCGTGACGGAGCACAGTACCTGTCTCTGTGAGCTGCTGGAGATGGACACATCCTCAGGAGGCAACAGCAGAATGACGCCCAGAGTCTGTGCGTTCAGTTTGGCAACTGGGATGGTGAAGACCAGGATCCAGGAGAGGAAACAGGCCAGAGAGTGAACAATCACCAGGGGAGGATATCCCAGCAGCAGCCACACGTAGGTGGAGAGACGATGCTGCAATGACAGACGCGCTTGGTAAGGCCGGTAACGATTAATCGACTTAAGCGATTTCTGTTCCTGTGATCCAACCACATCGAGGCTAGTTGTTAATCAAATCAACCAATACCATTATGAAATCAAAAGGAAATCAATCAATTGTATCAATATTTGGGGAAAAAAAACACAATTTGGATTTAATTGGTTGGTTGAGTGTCTTTAAAAATTTTAATTGGTTTTAATTGGCGTAATTTAGCAAATATAGAAAGGTGGTGGGCCCCACCCTGATTGCACTTCAACGTGAATGTTGGGTGAGAAAAAGTGTAACACTGTAAATAAAAAGGCATCATTGCCATTTTCTTTGAACCGTGACAGAAAAACAGCATGGCAAGTTAAAATGCAATACGTTTAGTTTACTTCAAAATGAACTTCAAACAAACAACACATGAAAAGGCCACTTTTTTAGTACAGAACTGTAAATTGCAAACAGCATTTTCATTTGAATTATGGCACCAAAAACCCAAAACAATTTAAAATGCAATTGATTTTGCTTTTTTTTTTTTTTTTAAATAAATCAAAAGACGGACTTGTGATTTTTTTCTATTGAATTGTCAATTGCAAAATGCATTTTCAAATTGCAAATTGAATTGTCAATGGAGAATTGCATGTTACTTTGAAATATGGGTGAAAAGAAACTTCCATACACTAGACAAGATAATCAAGTGATTATCTTGCAAAAATACAATTAATCTGCAAAAATTCACTCGCATTGTTCAATATCCATCTGATGCTACGATCACAAACTGCCACTGCACGATTTCATGCCGCCGCCCAATCTTCATTTAAAAGCATGGTCATGAATGAAGATGGTGGCAGTCAGGCAGCCATCAGGTGTGGAGAATGGCCCGCTTTTTTATATAACCCCCATATTTATACTATGTATTTGATATGGACGGCCGACCTCGAAATGGCCCCGGGCGGCCACTGACCAATGTCAACTTTTAGAGAAAAATCTTTCAGTTGCCGTAAAATTTTAACTTATTCTTAAAATCTCCGCGGCATGTAAAAATGCGACTGCCGCCCCCCAATTACAAATGCCGCCACATGGCCACCTGCCGAATTTGCTGAAAAACTTGCACGGTGGCCTTTTGTAACATGTGACCGTAGTCTGAGTCACACCGGTTGAATTTTTGGATAAAGATGGTCTGGATCAATTTTAGGTCAGTGAATCAGATCAACCAAAATGAATTAATATCAACTATGAGTCATATCGGCGACCACAAATTATGATATGAATCGAACTGTTGTTAAAATGAATTGTTATTGCTACACTTGGTATTTGCATTTGAACTCAAACATGTGGGAGAGATCCCCAAACTGCTTTTGGTCATGCTGGTTGTATGGAGATTTACCCAATAGGGGGTACGCTGGGGTCGCCCTGGCAGCTCTGGATCAGCTATTTCAGTCGGGGGTGGTAGCAGAACCGGAGAGCTATCCTCATCCAAGTCTACAGTGCAATCACAGTCTGGCGCTTGTTGGCAGCATCTCCTTATGGTTTTTCCAATCTGGAAAAACATCCACAGAAACAAATCTGATGAGTGAAATAAAAAGACAAATAAACCTTTTAACAATAGTTGCTTTTAATAGTTGCTATGGAGATAAAACCAACAGAAAAGCCAAGATTATGAAAAAAAAAAGTTTTTTTTTTTTTTTTTTTATGGATTTGTCACATGCAGCTCTGACCAGGGTGGCAGAGGAGGAGAATAAGGGGTGTGTAGCAGCTGCTCTGCAAGTGCGTGGGGGTCAAAAAGGGCTAGTGAGGGCAGGGACAGGTAAAGCCAAGCAGTACCTCGTGAACCGTGCTGCCAAATGGCCACAGCAAGTAGCCACTCAACGTCCAGCACAGCTTACCTGAAGAATGAGGGAAACAAAGAAGAGTGAAACAAACAGATAAAAGAAATAAGAAACACCGCCAGCCTCTGCTGGATTTACTCACCGTAGGGAATTCCAATTATAGTAATGAACATGAGTGTGCCCACCAAAAGATGTGCTAGAGACACCCACCAACCAAAGAGGAAAACATAGACTACATTTCCAAACGTAATGAACTGACCTGATGACAGAGAGAAGGACAGCAAAAACTTTAAAGCTCGGAAATATTTTAGAAGAAATAACCACACAAATGTAAAATAATGCATATCTTTGGAAAATCATTGTGTTTTTAAGTTGGCTACTGAAATATTTACTTATAAATAACAATTCGTTTTTTCCCATATGATCTTTTTCTAAAATGTAACAATCAAACATAAAACCCACAAAGAAAATAAGTTCAAAATAAAGCAGCACCTGGACCTGAGTGGGGTTTAACAACGTTCAGCTCAGAGTAAAGCTCTTTCACCACATCTGAACGCCCTTCGAACGGCCGCTCTGTGATGTGGCTCTTCCATTTTCTGAAACCAAACTGCACACCAAAATCCGAGTCAGGCGGTTTCTGAACTCCAGCCTCTCACTTGTGATGATGGCAAAACCCACTCATTACTTACCCTGTAGTTATTGACTAGTTTGTTGGCTTCCACCTCGTTCTCAGCTTTTATGGTTCTCTTGTTCTGGATTATCTCCCAGCTTTCTTCAAAAGCATGATGGCTTGTGCCTAAAGGGTACAAAAGGAGCAGAATTCCCTGCAAACACCATTTCTGCTGTTCAGTCTGTCTTCCACAGTACTTACATGGATGTGCAGGCGTGCATTTTGCTGCAGGACATGACGAAAGATGGGGAGATGGAACACAACTGTTTGACATCATAAGCTGTTCGTGGAGCTCCTCGTGACCATTGTGACCGCCTGAAGAATCTGTGACAACAAGTTAAGAGACAAATTAATCTCTATATATACATATATTTAAAAAAACAACAATTTGTGTGGTTATGTATGATTTAACTGGCTCCTTCCAGGACAGATAGTAGTTTTTATCATTTTAAAAAGCCTGACTGTCCAGATTAAAAAAAAAATCTTTATTTCAAAATTTTATTCAAAATATTGAATCACTCGGATTATATACATTTATTCAAATACAACCTAAACTCCAATTTATTTTTATCTGTTTAAAAAAATCCGTCATTTGCTTTGAGTTATCAAAGTTTTTTATGGATAAGAGAAAAAAGTGCACTTGCCTTTACGACAGCATACAAATAATGGATCAAAAATACGATGATAATTATAATTTAAGTATAAATGGACATAAAACATGCCTCCTCTCTTCTTTACATTGCTGTCATGATGAGTTAGATACATTAATAGAGAATTACCTCAATTGGATTTACCGCATATGTTTTATTTAGGGTTCGTGTTAAAATATTTTTGTAGCTTGTTCCAAATTGTTTTCTGCTAAACAGACAAGTTCAAATATATTTTTTCTTGGTTTAGAAACCAGCTTTACACTTTTCACAAAAAAGCAAGGGGTTATTCTTTAGTTCGACCATCAGAATGTGCAGGGCTGGCCCAGGGCATAGGCAACCTAGATGGCTGCCTAGGGCGCCATCTGCTGGAGGGGGTGCCAAATGACAATGATTAGGCTAAGGTTTTTTTTTTAGGCTTATGACATGTTTTACAAGTTTATAACAGTTGGACAAACCGCTCATTTAGTTAAAAAATAAAAAAGTAATAATTCAAAACATAAATAAAATAACTCAAAAGTTTGACGTAATGAATAACTGCGCGGTGCGGCCCCCCTCCTCACCTGAAGCTACCGCTGTTTAAACTACGGGAGGTGTGGGGTGTTGCTGCTGTTAGGGCTTCTTTAAAACTTTAAGGATGAAAAAGCAGCAAAACAACCTCTCAGGGACGGCTTTAAGGTCAAAAAAGAGAAGGAGGAGGAGGAAAAACGGGCTCAAAGCAGAGGTTTTAGAGAGGCAAAAATCCTTTTTTGCCTCGGGCGCCATGCAGACCAGGGCCAGCCTGAGAATGTGTCAAAATCTAAACTGCTTCTGTTATTTCCCTTCCTCATTTCATCCACCTTGTGCAATAAACCAATACCATCTGATAGAAAAACCCCAGAAAACGATCTTATTACTGTTGTGCCTTAGCTACAGATGTGAATCTAAATATACTTCTACTCAGTGTGATACCAAAGTCAGTTAAAGAAGCAGACGTGCCACATTTGAAATAGACTTTCAAACTAAAAGACTTTCAGACTAAAAGTTTGTGTTTATTTTTATGTTTCAGGCTTAATTCTTTCCTGGAATAAAAGCAATTTACTACAAGGAAGCTTGCTTTTAAGAGTTTTGAAAAGCTGAAATGATGCACACATTCCAGCTTGATATGATGATTTCAGGATGTGTAATTATTTAAAATTAATTTAAAATAATAGATATTAGATCTTAAATGTGACCTAATTTTTTGGGTTTTACTATTGCATTCTGGATGGAACAGCCAAAGGTTGGTACGATATGAACACATCAGGACTTTAAGGTATTCTGAGAGAAGAAGAAAGAAAAAGAGGTCAAAGTATCCAGCAAAACTCATAAAAAACAAGTACAGATTTTCAAAGTACAGAGGAACAAATGTATGTATATAAATACGCAGAGGGAAAATGGGCTGGAATTCATTCTTTCTAAATAACATATCTGCATGACAATGAAAACTAATTTTAGGCAATATTCATCTCAAAAATAAAAAAAAACATAGGCAAAATGTTTAAGATAAAACATGAATTTTACTTTTCAGCTATTATAATAAGACATTTTTAGAACAAAACGTTGTTTCCTTGTTTAGTTGTTTTCTAAACTTCTCATGATCTACACAATTTCAGATTGAATATTTACACAATGTATCAAAATTCAATACATTTGGAAAATTAGACTTTTAGCAGTTAAGCTGACATAAAAATACATTAACTGAAATAATTAAAGCTTTATTTTTTTTTAACAACATGAAGTCTTAAAAGAAATAAAATAAAGATGCATTCCATAGTTTTTGCTTTCATTGACTTTTTTTGTTATTCAACCTCCTGGCAAGGTCAGAAAATCAAAATCTGTTACTTTACTTGTGATCTAAACTTGAGTTTGCACTGAGTATGGTGAGTCATGATATTTTGTATGTGAAATATTTGTCAATAAAGTTAATTTGAAAAAGATGAATTCCAGCCTTGATCACAATCACTGTTAGCTAAACTTGCATCTTTAAACTTTTAAACATGTTTCTAAACCTTAGTTCTTGTCATTAGAAAAGAGCAGTAGTAAATGAGGTCACCGCTTTGTAAATGTGAGAAGTGACGTAGACACTGAGGGGGCGTGAACCTTAAATACACCAAAACATTCCGATTTTTCTGAAAAATGTTAACGCTAGTGGCTTTTTGTCTCTACAAATAACACAAAAAAAGGCAGATCAAAATTCAATATTAATGTATTGTAATTGGGGAACATGGAAGGCCACAGTCAGCGGCTGCAAATTAAGTTTCTAATCTGAGTAACGAGCTCACCCAATGCCAATTCTGTCGGCCTCCTCCTGCGACTGATCGTGTCTGAGCTCTGCGTGGACGACAGAGACATTCCCGCCGCTAGAGAAGCAAACAATAAACAATTTCACGATTAAAGCCCCCCAGTCTGAGGCACTCTCACACACCTTCCCCCCTCAACCAGATCAGGCGCTTCTGTCGCGCCGCTACACAAAGCGGATGTTGTAACGCTTGGAATGTTGGGAAATGTAGGCAAGTATTGATGCAAGGAAAATTACCAGTAAGCTAACGGTTTTGTTGCTATAACATAGATTTTTATCAAAAAACTCAATACATGCACATGTTAAAAAAGGTATGAATAAAACTTTTCTGTAAACAATTTGAAAAAACAGTGATATTTTAGATTAGTTTGGATTGAATTGTCAACTCTCACTGATTATGAAAATGAGCTATCTTCACAATTCTATTTTATAAATGTCTTAATTTTTATTAACAGAATATTAAATTTTTATAAAAGTAAATTTAGTAATAAAGCTCAAAATATATTTGTTATTTGCTCAAAGTATTTACACTCTATTTCATAGGTCAAAATAAAAAATCATCATCTTTCTCTGCTATATATAATTTTCCTTCTATTATTGCTGTTTTTTCCTTTCAAATTTACCTTAGTGTTTATATCAAAACATTGTTTTTATTGTTCTGTCTTTCTTAGTTTTATTTTTATGTTTTTAATGAAGATTTTTTTTAAAAATCCTGTCTCTAAAATCCATCCCAACTTTTTTTTGTCCATAAGATTTGAATTCAAAAATAAATGTTAAGAAAATTGAAAGAAAATAACTGAAAAACTGGAACTTAGTCTTTAAATTGTCCAGAACTTGTCTAGAAAAAACATTATTTTTACATTCAAATCATTTTAGGCCCACAAGGCACTTTGGTTTTGCTATTTACTAGGCCAAGAATGTAGGTTTATGAAATTATCTTTGTAAATCATTTAAAATATTTTTGTTAATCCACGTATTCCCCTTTGGCTGCAAGTTTTGGAGAAAACCCATTATACTCTTTAAATTAAAAGTAATCTTTTAAAACAGAGGACAAAAGGGTTTCCTTCAAACCAAATGGAAGTCTAAACATTTTCTATAAGGTGAAAGTTCATATCTAAGTAGCTGATATTTGTGTTATTTTTATTTTATTTTATTTTTAGGTTTTGCATTTAGTAGGCTACTGAACTAGTTTGCAATACAGTTCACATTGTGTCTGTCATGAAAAAGTTATTTAAAAGATGCATTCTCGGTTAATTCTGGATTTTAAATTGCCTTTTGCAGGAAGATTTTGTGCTTTTGTCTTCATTACTTTGTCTGACCTTCAGAAGACAAAGATGTTTCTGAGACTAGAATCATTGAAAAACAATACAGGGCATCTTTGAGTGACTGAATGATTACACTGATGGTTTACTGACAGTGATTTTTTAATGCTTTGTCCAGAGCAATCAAAACACTTTATACATTAAAAGTTATCATTCGAAACAAAGTTTTGTCTGAGGGTTGTATGAAATAATAAAAAAAGAGAGACATCAAATCAAGCTAATGAAGTTTGGTTGCTTTAATTCCAATCACTGCAGTTTCATTATATTCCAAATAAGTCTTGGTCACTCCAATAGATTGCCTGTTGTTTTAATCAGCTTTAAATATTCTTTTTGAATGATTTGACATGATTCTTTTCATAAAATTACCTATTGACTCACCGTTTGTTAAATATTACATCAGGCCTTTTCTCCTACTTTTGTAGCAAATACATTAAAATAAAATTTTATTTGGATGTGATACTTTTTTCTTCCATATTTTAGTCATAAAATCCTTTAATCTGGTACTATTTTTGCTTTGGGGTCTTTTATTGATATTTATCTTTTAAATCACATGTAATTCAACCTTTTTTTTTTTTTTTTGCAGTTTTTGCAATTCCAAAAATCTTTCAACTTTTTTTAGAAGGATCTAAGTGCCAAAAAGATATAGATTTTTTTTGGCTTTGCACTGAACTGAAAAGTGTTGCCCTTATATACATATATGTGTGTGTGTGTGTGTGTGTGTGTGTGTGTGTGTGTGTGTGTGTGTGGCTTGAGAGGGAGTGGCTTGAGATTGCTTCACAGCCCCTTATCAGCTGTCAGGGCAAGAAAATCTGACAGATAGCCTCCCCATGTGGTTAAACATGAGTATAACTTGAGCACTTACTAGAGAATCAAACAAAAGACTTGTTTAAAATTGAGTTTTGTCTTTTGCCCTAGAGCAGTTGACTTCTGATGAGAAGATTGCAGGTTTGATTCCCGCCTTGCCCGCCCATAAGTTGACGTGTCCTTGGGCAAAGCACTGATTCCCTCTTTGCTTCTCATGGTTAAGGGTTAGCACCAGTGTTCTGCAGCAGACCTGCCAGTAAAAGGCCTTCCAAAAAGACATAAAGGCGCTGTACAAGTATATGCCATTTACCATTTATTTCTTTTAAAATGCAAAACATTTTGAAACTCAAGCAAGTTTTCATTCATTAAAATATTTTTATTTGAGATTGGAAAGTCAAAATATAGATTTAAGGCTATAGCAGATGTTAATTTAATTAAAAAGAATATAGTGGAAATTTTAAAAAAAGTTCTATGTTCCCTTGCTAGCTTTCAAAGATTCCTTCTGCTAAAGTTAAACTCTATTTTTTAAGTTTAACGTTTTTATTAAGTCTTCATTTATCATGTCTCCTGCCCTAAAAGTGACATTAGAATATTAACGTGTTAAAACAAATGAAGTGACAAAGTTGGCCAGATCCAGTCTCAGATGTTGTGTTCAAGTCAAATAAGCATATGAAAATGAAAAAAAGTTGAGGTCACATGGACATTTTGTGAAGGACTTCTATGACCTAGAGTTTGATTTGTAAATAAACACCTTTATGTCAAACTATCATCAAGCACAAGGCTGATCCAACATTTTCCCTTTACTTTTCCACAATACAGTTCACCTTGTAGCCCAAAACCCCAAAATGGTTCATTATTATCAGTGACAACATAAGATTTAGACTTTACTATATTTTAAACAGCTTTTCTTTCTTTTTTATTTCTGTAGTTTTTAGTTTGCTTTGAAAAGAATTTCATTGCTGCAGCCGAACACAAAACAAGATTTCAAAACATTTGGATGGATTCGTTTTTGTGACATGTTTGCATAATAAAACATTTTAATCACATTTGGTCATATGTTGATTAGTTTATGAGGTGCTTTTGAACATCTTTTTGATTCAACCTTTACTTTACTTTACTTTTTGTGGAAAACAGTTGATTTTGAGAGAAAAATCCCAAATAAGAAATTGCAGTAC
>BSAI01005516.1:0-13513 GCA_036245035.1 Adrianichthys oophorus | reverse complement strand
CTCTGCTGCTGCATCTGGTGCAGCTGGGACTCAGTCTGTCTTCTACCGTTTACAACCCACTGATCATTTCTTTGTCACAAATTTTAATAAGAATGGCATTTATATGGATTCAGAACATTTTTTACATGACGTTTAAAATATTTCCCAGATGTATGACCTCTCTGATCTACGGTCTAAGAGATCAGACCATCAGACCTGCTCTCCTAGACTATCTGAGCTGTAAAATTAGAATTAGAGGCTGAGTATAAATCAAATGATTTAAAAATGAAAACTCAAGGAAGGAAGAGACTCAGTAGTGGTTTAAAACTGTGTTTGTTGAGGTTGAGATGATTTGAAGGGGAGAAATCAGTGATCCAGGTCTCTGAAATGCAGTGTTACATGATTTTTCAGAGAAAACAAGGGTGAGGAGCTATGGTGATGAGAGTGGTGGTAGGAGGGAAATCCAGCAGTCAGAAGGGATAGTCCAGATCTAAAAGCGAAGGTCACTTTGACATCCAGAAGTAACCTCAAAGTCCAAAACAGAAGAAGTGTCAGCAAAAGCACAGCCAGAGGACATTCAAAGACCACTATGAACTGGCAGAAAGGATGAGTAAAGCAGAGAACTAAATGCAATGCAGACCATCTGAAAGCACTGAGGCTGATAAGGCAATAAAGGGGGTGGAACAATCCGTGTATCGTTCGTTCATTCGTTTTTTCAATTTAAAATCAAAAACAAAAAACAAGTGTTTTTTTGTTTTTTCGTCTTAAAACCAAATATGAAAAAAAAACAAAAAAACGAACCGTTTTTTTGTTTTCCGATTTGTGTAATAAATCAAAAATGGAGCAAACGGAATAACGAGCGTTCAGTTTCGTTTTTCGCAATTTCGTCTGAATAGTCCGGGTCAACCGGAAGTATTTTTTAAAGTGCTTTATTGAGGACACAATGCGAGCTGCAGAGCTAATATGGCTAATTTAGAAGAATGTTCAGGTTTGGTGACAGAGTGCTTTCAGTAAAGTCAAGCGCATGCAGAGATTTCAGAAATGTCGGAGAGAAGATTCTGTTTAAAGCTCCAGCTCCGGAGAAAAAGACACATGATGGACGGACAACTTGAAGTTGTAGTTGTGTCAGCCATAGATAAGGTAAGAACGACCCTTAAGAGTATATTTATTTTATGAATAATACACAATGTAATACTGGGGGGTTTACCGTATCTGCATTTACCAATGTAATATTTTACCATAATCATAAGACCAGTCATGTGCAAAATAATATATATTGAAAATAAATAAATAAAATGTTAATTAAATAGCAAATCAGAGTCATATACTTAGAACAGAACATTTTAGA
This sequence comes from Adrianichthys oophorus, assembly GCA_036245035.1. Taxonomy (NCBI): domain Eukaryota; kingdom Metazoa; phylum Chordata; class Actinopteri; order Beloniformes; family Adrianichthyidae; genus Adrianichthys; species Adrianichthys oophorus. The sequence goes on along the minus strand of BSAI01005516.1, from coordinate 12,186 downwards.
TTGTAGGCAGAGGAAAACTATCATGTTTGACTGAAGGAATGCATTTTAATCAGGTTTTGGTGTTTTGACCCCTCCCTTAATGCTTTTCTAGTTTAGCCTGTTTTCTCCTCATTTTACTGAGCTTGATTTCTGAATAACAGACCAACTACAGCTGCTGGGTCTTCTTTTTCCAGGGATTTCAGTGGAGCTGGAGTCCAGTGCAGAGGAAGCTGCAAGCATGTATGAGCAGGAGCTGGGGTCTGTTACCGAGGTTTCTTCATCTGCAGAGGATCCTTTATCAGAGCACGACAGATGTGATGCTGAGCAGCAACGTGGACAGACTTTCCCTGACACGACTGTTTCTGATGCAGAATTTAACCACAAACAGACTTGTTCCAGATGCATTTCTTCATCTAATAAATGTTACTGACAGACATGCTGACTATAAATGTAATATTTGAATGCAGAAAGAAGCCACAAAACAAAACCCCTAACTGTCTCTGTGTTTCTGTTGTTGAAAAACATATTCATGTTAAGTTTGTAATAAATATACTGCTCTGCCATGAAACCATGTTGTTTGTTTTTATATCCGTTATAACACTCATGTCAGCATTCAGTTTTACCAGCAAGAAGAGACATTTCTAAACAGCTTTGAAAATGTCAACATTAACTGTGTCAATAAAGCTTTAAACTTAAAATGGTAAACATGGAGCCAGTAAACACCAACTCCTAAATAAAACAAGTCCAATATGATGCAGTCCTTTTGGATGTTGTTTTCCAGATCGTCAGCCTGACACTTTAGGCAGGAATCACGGCTCCTCTTCCCCAAGACGTCCTTAACAACCAGACTCAACCAGCAGGTCAAGAAAAAAAGACTTTTCTAATGACCTGCAATTTAAAAAAATGTAGAGATTAGAGTCAAATAATTAATGATTGTATTGAACATAAATCAGTGAAATCCATCATAGAGATTTGTCTGTATGCTGTATACCATGGTGAAATGACTTTAGTCTTCTTTTTATTCCCTTGTAGAGCTGTCCTCTGTTCTTCTGGTTCTGCACAAACTTTTCTGGAACTTTGCTTCTAGAAACTTGACCTGCAGAAATAACACATTTTAACTCAACATCGTATTTGATGTTTTATTGGAGTTTGCATGTGTTTTTAAAAAAATTAGCAATTTTTAACAATCTCAAGAATATTTACATATAAACATCAAAGGTAAAAATGTACTCTTTCATTTTATATTTAACATTTAGTTTTTATGCATTTTATCATAAAAGAGCCATTCATCTAACAGTTGGAGCTGACAGGAAACCAGAGATTTGTCCTCGCAGACGGACCCCACTTTGCTCATCCTGCTGGTTCCTGGTGTTGTCCTCCTGCTGTGGCTCAACATCTGTGGGCTCCAAGCAGTCCCCTTCACTGATGCACTGATCATCACTGATGGTGCAGGATGGAGCTGAATTATTCTAACTGCAAAGGTTGGTTTTACTTCCAACGCCTCTAGAAATATTGCTCTCCATCTTGTCTTCATCATCTCAAATGCTCTCTCCACCACAGAGCGTTCCCTGGCGTGGTGTCAGCTGTAACGGGCCTCAAATGCATTCCTCACGGGTTCCCTGTAGGGTGTCAGCAGCGTGATGGGATGCACAATGCAGGGAGACCCACTGTCACCCAAAATGATGAATCCTTCAGGTGAGTGTTTTATAAAAATTGGGCTGTTACGGAGAACCCGTCAATCATGGACTGAATTTGGAGACCTGACAAAAATATGTAAAAATGTGGCATTAGAGTCACATACAGCCTGTATTTGGATTAAATAAAAAACCTTTCTTGTTAAAATAACGAGCTGCATTTTCTTTTGGGGCCTTTATTCTTATGTGGCAGCCGTTGATGCTCACGACCTTTTGGAAGGCAGCAGACCCAGTGAGCTGCTCAAAACCAGCAGAGACTAATGGCAGTTCATCCACACTGGAGACCAGCGTGACGTTGCGCATCAGCTGGAGGATGTGGTCTGCTGTTCTGTGGACAATGTCACTCACAGTGGAGCGTGGCGTGTCAAAGGTCCTGGCTAACACACGGTAAGATGTGCCAGACGCCAGCCAGGAAAGGAACACCAGGACCTCAGTCTCCTGTGCCCACCCCAGAGCGTGAGGAAACCGAAGCTGCTCCACTAGATGTCCTATGGTCCAGTGGGTCAACCCAAAATCCGGTCTGGTGTCAGACTGACCGTAAGCATAGAGGGCGAGGACAGGAGCCTTTATATTGGCAAAGCAGCAGAGACATGAAAGAGCTTGTAAAATGTAAAAATCATTGTATTTGTTAAATTAGGTTTTATTTTTTGAATGTTTCTGTTTATTATGATGGCCTACATTTATTTTAGAAAGTATTTATGAATGCTGGAAAATCTCATGCTATTTATTTGTTTGGATTTTCATGTTAATTTTTAAATATGAAAGTAAGTATTTTTGTTAAAAACGAGTGTGCTGTAAATCTTTTTGTAAATAAAATGATTTAAAACTTTGTGTTGAAGGCTGATATGGTTTGACTATAAAGAAAAAAAAAACCTATACTTTTTCTGAACTCACTAGTATTACAGGTAATTACAAAATATAATAACCAGAATCAAATCTTAATGTTAGGGAAAAAATGGTTAAACTCTTGCCCAGAAGATGGTGTAACCCTGAGTAATCTGAGACGTCTCTACAACTCGCCTCTGTGCTTCATTTCAGATCGTTTTCAGTTTGATTGAACTAAAAACTGTTGAATTATTACCAACAAGAACATGGACAATTGTGTTGTAAGCCTGTAAATGGCTCAGCTGTGCAAAAATTAAAAATAAACATTGCAATGGACTAGTTATTTATCAGTTAATTTCTGAACAAAAACAGTTTCTTCACAAAAATGTACGCAAGTTTATTTTTTATAAATTAGCCAGGTTGTTTTTATCATCAGAACACAGTACAGTCATTCATTCCAAAAAACCGAATGAGAACACAGTACATTCATAAATTGTCTTCGTAATATGTTCACATTTATTAGGTGTTTACTTCAGCAAACCGGCAACATGATAATTGGAGTATGAAAGTAGTTCCCCTCCAGACCAGGTGGTGGCGCTAATGCAACCATTCTGTTGTTTGTCAACCCTAATATAAACATCACCCGAAGAAGAACGGCGACCAAAAAGTAGTGAGCATGGTGTCCGAATTGCTCTTAAAATCCAGGGGACTATATAGTCCAGCACTATATAGTGAAACACTATATAGGTTTTTAGTAGTTAGGGGTTGAGGTATGAATTCGGACATAGCCATGGTATTTGATTGAAAAGATCAACAACCAATCAGCATGCAGAACTGAATGCTGTTAAAAGAAAGCATGCAAAGTTGTGCTGACAAAAATCCCTAAAACAACTGTAACCACTGTTATTTTCAATATAAAACATTCAGAAATTGCAGAGCCTGCATACGTTTCAGTCTTTTCTGTCAATATGGATAAGTACGTGTCTTCCAAACAAAAAGTGCCCGTTGACTCCAAGAAGCCAAAATCTCAGACTTCTATAGAGAAATAAACAACTATTACTCAGTCTGATCAAAATATTGGTCAAATATTGGGATGTTGGTCAAAATAACCATTCTTGTTCTGATGTATTTTTAGAACGTCTTGATAATCCTCGTTTTTCCATATTTTTTTTACTGTACTAAGTTATTCATGTTCTGTTCTGCCTTTAGTTGTGTTATACCTGGGAAGGCGGTAAAAATTTCAGAATGCAAGTATATGTTCCAGTCTATAACTCTACATAATTATATGCTTAGTCTGTCTTATTTCCAAAAGATTGTTCTACTTTATTTTTTTATTCTTGGCTTTCTTCTACAATAAAAACAATTGTTCAATACTCAAAATATTTTTTTAATCAGAAAAAAATGCTTTTTTTTTCAAAATTGACATTTTTAAGTGTACTGTAAAACATTTGGAACTGAGAAATGAAACAAATATTTTAAATAACTGTAAAAATGCAAAAGTGGATGTAGGCATTACACTTTAATCAAAATTAAATTGACTTATGAAATACTAAAAACAAAAGTTTAAATGAAGCAGCGTAGATTTTTATTTTTTTTTTACCCTGACAAAAATTATTTTTCATATCTAAGAAAAACCACTAACACATCTAAAAACCTTTGCAAAAGCAATAATAAATCCTTGCAGAAAAGAAAGTATGAATTGTCTAGACAATTAGAGATGGAAAGTAATAAAAAGTTGCATAAAACTATCCCAAGCAAGGAAAAGGGTCGGATTAGCTTCATGGTCGATGGGGCGTCATCTCATGGGGTTGGGGCTCTGGCATCTGAGGAACAGGCTTTCTATTGATGGCGTAGTTACTCTGGGTGAGCTCCCTGACTTTGCACCTGGGGGAAGATGTGTAGCCTGGGTCCTCCCTGGATGTGCAGACTCAGGCTTCACTCCGTGAAGTCTCTGTGAGATGTCTGAAGATGTTTCAGACACGTCTGTCTGAAGACAGCCGCTTCCGTTGTGGTTCCGTCTCTCTGTGACCCAGTTTGAAGGTTTGCTGGCTGAGAGACCTGAGAGAGGAAAAATAAAGCCAGGAACGTTTTTTTTATTATTGTCTCATAAAAAGAAAAGTATCATAAAGTTCAGGAGCCCCGATCAGGCTGCCTCCACAATGCCACAGCAGCTCAGTCTGGCCGCCAGCTTGCATCCTGGGAGCCGGCATTTCGAGTGTGACTGCTCTACCTCCACGAGCCCTGCGACAGACTGTCTAGGGCAGGGGTCGGCAACCCGCGGCTCTGGAGCAGCATGCGGCTCTGTCATCTTCTGTTGTGGGTCTGCGTGGCTTGGGAAAATAAATGAGAAGTCTTCGATTGAAGTGTATTTTATTTGTCTCAAAAGCTTCTATCATGTGTTCTTATTTAGTCAAAGTTTTTAATTTCCTTCTTCAGAGACATTTGACAGAACTTGATGGGTCAGCAGCAGCGACACTGAAACTGCACAATATCTGAACAAAGGATTTTATTTGTTTTTTTTTTCATTTGTTTAATTGTAGTTGTAAAATTTCTGTGACCTCGAAATGTTAAAATAAACTTATATATATATAAATCACGGCTCTATATTAACACCCGCCAAATCCGGTCAAATGACATTGAGACATTGTTCATCATCTCTGACACAGGACTCAAACTCACAACCATGACGTTTAGGTGTCTGCTTTCCCTCCCCACTTGTCCACCACAATCATCCAGCCCAGAGTTTGTTCAAACATTTCATTCTTACTATTTTGCACAGATTTAATCCTCACATTCGCCGCAGCAGCTGGTGCATTCAGGTCCGCTGAAAATTTCTACCATTTGTTCAAACTGATTTCAGCTAACACAAACACACACTCACTTGTTTGCTACATGACATTGTTACTCGCCATGGCTAGACTCACCATGGCAACACACAGTAGAGATCTCATCAACCTCACCATCAAACTCGACAACCTGCTGAGGACACGCCAGCCGCGCAACACAGCCCTCCTGAGCGCCAGGGCCGTATCTCCGGTGGGCCCCAGCCCTGATCATGAACCCATGCAGCTTGGCTCTACCCAGCTATCACCAGGGGAGAGAGCAGATGCTTCCAGGAGAATCTGTGCCTCTACTGCAGGAAGCCAGGTCACGTCCGCAACACCTGTCCCAACAGACAAACAACCAAGCAGCTCTACAAAACCGTTGCGCAATTCCGCTTTCACCTTTACTCTTCCTATATCACTGGACCAGCTCAGGTCAGCTCGCTTCTTCACCAAACTGGACCTGAGGAGCGCTTATAACCTTGTCCGCATATGTGAGGGGGACGAGTGGAAGACTGCTTTTTCGACCACTTCTGGACATTGCGAGTATCTGGTCATGCCCTTCGGTCTATGTAATGCGCCCTCTGTGTTCCAGGCCTTTGTAAATGACGTCCTCCGCGACATGCTGCAATGCTTTGTCAATGTTTACATCGACAACATCCTAGTTTATGCCGAACGTTTGAGGAGCATGTTGAACATGTTTGGCAGGTGTTGCAGCGGCTCATAGAACACAGACTGTATGCCAGGGGGGAGAAATGTGTGTTCCACAAGACCTCCATCACATTCCTGGGCTATGTAATCAGTGCCGAGGGCGTGGCGATGGACCAGAGCAAGGTGGAGGCGGTGCAACAGTGGCCCCAGCCGACCACTATTAAGAAACTGTTGCGCTTCCTCTGATTCGCCAACTTCTACCGATATTTTATCTGTGGCTTCAGCACAGTAGTGGCTCCTCTCACCTCCCTCCTGAAAGAGGCTCCCAAATGCCTATGATGGACCTCAGCAGCCACTGAGACGTTCCAGACCCTGAAACAGCAGTTTTCTCAGGCTCCCATCCTTCGTCACTCGGACACAGCCAAACAGTTTATTGTGGAGGTGAATGCCTCCAGCTCAGGAATTGGGGCCGTGCTCTCACAATGCCAGAGTCAGCCCCTCAAAATGTCCCCCTGTGCCTATTTATCAAAGAAGTTAAGTGATGCAGAGCGAAATTATGACGTGGGTGACCATGAACAGAGGTTTTGACTCAAAGTCCATCAACACAAGCAGCTGAGGTGTTGGCTACGTGGTTGGCTTTGGAAGACGTTGAAAGACAGGCAGTGATGATTTATTCCGATTCAGCATATGCATGCAATACAGCCAGCCATTCTGGAACTGGCGGAATGGAGATGTGATGGGTTTCTGATTTCAAAAGGGCAGCCAATAGCTCATAAGGATTTGGTCGAGCACTTGAACACGACTGTGTTCTTGCCTTACACTGTGGCCGTTGAGAAGGTTTCTGGTCACAGCAACACCCAGACTATGGAAGCTCTGGGTAACAAAGATGCTTCAGCATTCACCTTTTTATTCACCTTGGATGATGCTGCAAACTCCTGGTCCTGAGGCTGCAGATCTGTTGCCTCAGTTGACCCCAGATGTTTTAATAAATCATCAAACTAAGGCTTCTCCAGCTGAAAGGTTGGCGTGGAAGTATGCAGGAGCTGTGAAGGACAGTGATGGTCTCTGGAGGGGTCTGTGTAGAAGACCTCATGTCCCTCATTTGTTCCTTGTTTCCACTCATATGAGAATTTTACTCGGCTGCTGCGTGTGGAGTTCCAGTGCACCAGCGACGGAAAAGATCCAGGGGAGCAGCTCATGGACATCAAACAGGGTAAAGAGACTGCCGCTGCTTACTCTTTGAGATTCAGGACCCTAGCTGCTCAAACGGACTGGTCTCCAGCTGCTTTGAAGACGTCTTATCGCCGAGGTCTCAATATGGAACTTCAACACGATTGCCTGTCAGGAGAAAGGTATGGATCTGGATCAGCTAATCATGGTGACTATTCATCTGGACAACCTGCTTGGGGTCCGCAAACCTCCGGTCTCCATGGTGTCTGCACACACTGGTTCCGAGCAATCAGCTTCTAGTGGATCCGTGCAGCTTGGATCCACTCGCCTGACACAGGAAGAGAGAACCAAATGCCTGCGCGATAATCTGTGCCTCTACTGCAGTCGTTCTAGCCACCCACAAGCTTCCTGCCCTGATTGTCCGTCTAGACGATTGGGAGTGAGTGTATCTTGCCTTACTTTTGAAATTCTGATAAAGCTATGGCAAGCAAATAGACTCATTATGACCGCTGCTCTGGTAGATTCAGGTGCAGCAGAAATTTTAATAGATTTGGGTTTTACCCATGCTAATTCTATTCCCCTGCTTCCCTGCGAGTAGCAGGTGGCAATTTCCGCCCTAGATGGTTGTCCCCTGGGCTCAGGCCGGATCAAGTTCCTCACCCCGGACCTCCAACTTGACATTCAGAATAAACATCAAGAGGTCATCAGGCTCTTCGCCATTGACTGTCCTCGCTGTCATCTTGGGACTGCCTTGGCTCAAGACTCACGATTCTACCATCATTTGGTCGACCAAAGAACTCTCCTTCGGATCTCAATGCTGTCTCAATCGCCACCATGTCCTGCCGACCAGAAAAGTCAAGTAGTCGCGTCATCACCAAGTAGCAACTACGGAGATGGCCATGTGAGACTCCACCAGTTGGTCAGACATTTTGCTGCTGCAATACCAAGACCTCCGTGACAATGCTTGACCCCTCCCTGATCTCTGATTTCCATCGGGACCAACTGGAGAGGCCCGCGCCGCGATCCCGCGGTCGACCCTGGCATCAGAGGGTCTCTTGCAGTGGGGGGCTCTGTAAGGATTCAGGTGTCTAGCTCCGACCACCAGAGGGAGCCCTCTTCCGAGTATACACTGCTCACCTGAACTCACCAGCTGATTCTCATTCTCTCATCAGTGTTATGTACATTCATGTAACCCATGAAGTCTTGTTTTGCCTGGCAGAAAGTCTGAGCTGTTATTCCTCCTGGTTTGTTCTTCTGTGACATGATCTTTGCCTGTCTCTCGCCATCCTGCCTCGCCATTGTGTTTTGACCCTTGCCTGGATTTTGACCTCGTCATGCATGTCTTGCTCATGCTTTAAATCATTAAACCAGTTGCACATGGATCCACACGTCTCCGCCACTTTGTGTCAGATAGAAAGCTTGTGGTTCACAAGAAGACACACAGAACAATCTGGCAACAGGTGACAGAAGCCAGTTGCCTAAAATAGGAAGAGAAACCAATCAAGCACAGGTGCAATTAATGAAGGAACAGAAGGGAAGCAGGAAGGGAGGAGGAAGAAAAGAAACAGAAGGTAAGAACACAAAGGAAAAAACCAGACCCTTGACCCAAGACACCACAGAGACAATGCTTTTCTCCAGGAAATCCAATTACTACTTAAAGACCATGTCAGACTTAAAAAAGGTTGGGTTAGTAATATATTTCATTCCAATCTGGACTCCAACACCTGTGGAACAGCCATATTGATCCACTAAAAAATTCAGTTCAATGCAACCACTATTATCTTAGTTCTCAAAGGACGAAGTTTTCTGGGCTCCTTTATCAAAAGCCTGTGGTTTTGGTAAATACCTATGCTCCAAATTGGGATGATGATAAGTTTGTTGGTAAAATGCTATCATTAATTCCTGATATGTTCACACACGTAAAATTTTGGTGGTGACCTGAACTGTGAGAAATCCTAAATTAGATTGCTCCAGTTCTAGAAGTGCAAACCTTTCTAAAAAGGCTAAACTTCTCTCAGCTTTTATGGATGAGATAGGAGGTGTTGATCCTTGGCGGTCTCCTTTTTTTCTTCCGTACATCAGTCTTGCAAAAGCATAGATTATTTTTACCAAAAAATGATTGACAGAAACCTTCTCTCATGTGTTTCAAAAATGGAATACTCTTCTATAGTTGAATCTTATCAGGCCCCTGTAGTACTGGATCTTCTACTCCCTTAACATAAATTAGAGTGTCCCCTTTGGAAATTTGACAGAAATCTTTTGGCTAAACAATGAATTTGGCTCTTTTAAATGTCAGATCACTTTTAAATAAGTCTGTTTTTATCATTGATATCAAAAACAGCTGTGGTGAGGACCCTTCTGAAGAAGAGTCATTCAGATCCTAATACTCTGGATAACTACAGACCTGGTTTTATTCTTCTCACAGATCAACACTTTTATGTAAGTATGGATACATGCTCTAATTTTAGGACCTGTACTTTTTAATTTATACATGTTGCCTCTTGGGAATGTCATCAGGAGACACAACGTTGACTTTCACAGCTACGCTGATGATACACAGCTTTACATCGCAGTGTCCCCTGATGACCTTGAACCTGTAAACACTCTTTTAACTGTATTTTAGAAAGAAAGTCATGGATTGGAGAGAACTTCTTACAGCTCAACCAGGACAAAACTGAAGTTTTAATCATCAGTCCTGAAGACAAGAGAGAGAGAGATGGTTATACCAAAGTTGCAGAATTTTAAACCTTCTCACTGTGTGAGAAACTTGGGTGTTCTTTTGACTCTGAGGTCAATTTTATTTTCTCTTGCCAGCACAGAGGTGCTGATGCATGCTTTTATTGTTAGTCGGTTAGATTACTGCAATGCCCTGCTCTCCAAAAAGTCTCTTTCAAACTTACAACAATTACAGAACTCAGCAACACGAGTTCTGACGAGGACCAGGGGGCGGGAACACATTACTCCCATTTTAAAATCGCTGCATTGGCTCCCTGTGTGTTTCAGGATTAATTTGAAAGTTCTTTTAAAGGTTTATAAATGTTTTAATGGTTTTGGGCCTTCTTATTTAAGTGATCTACTTTTAAAGTATGAACCCTCGCGGACCCTGAGGTCCTCCGGTGCTGGCCTTTTAGTTGTCCATAAGGTGGGGACCAAAACCTATGGTGAAGCTTCATTCTGCCACTACGGTCCTCGTTGTGGAACCGCCTGCTGGTGAACCTCAGGGCTGCAGAGACTGTAGAGGTTTTTAAGAAAAGGCTCAAGACCCACCTTTTTAATTGTTCTTTTATTTGATCTTATCTGCTTAATTATTCTATGAGTTTTAATGTATATGCTATTTTATGCATTTTTTTTTTTGTATGCTCTTAATTTTATCTTCTATTTTATGCTTTTAAATTCATTTGAAGTATTTAATTTTAGTATTTTACTATGATTTCAGCCCTGGTGTTTCCTGTGGGGATCTTTTGTTCCAGGACTTGCTGGCTTGGTTTGGAGTTGTTGCCGCAGTGGTCGCCCTTGCTGGGGCGGCTGGAGTTCTACATTGCAGCCTCACGGCTGTTGAGTGGACTTTTTTCTGTCCCGGTCTGGATGGGCACTGTGGTGATGTTCCTGTGGCTGAGCTGTCCTGGAAAGAAAAGATTCCCAAATACAGTTTCCTCTTGGCAGAGCCAAGCCTTAAGTTTCTTTTAGAAATGATTTTATAAGTAGTAGTAGTGCATTATATTTGGGCTCATGGGAGGTATGTGTTATTGGTTGGGAGGGTTGGGATTTAATTTGTTTTTTGTTTTGTTTTTAAATGTAAAGCAAATCAAGTCATGCCAAGTATGAGAAGCGCCTTTTAGAAATAAAGTTTGATTTGATTTGATTATTGTTATTTACATCTCAAGAGATCCTCTAACCGATAAGTGCTGTAAAATGCTTTAGTAGAAGTAGGCACATTTATGAAAAGAAAAGAAAACAAATGTATAACACTAATCTTTTGTCTAGGAGATAACTTTTTAAGAATCTTATTAAGTTATTTAGCCCAAATTATATTTAAAGAATGTTGAAGTTGTAAACACACGCTTAATCACATTACATCACTTTTGACCTTGCAGTCACATGATCTTCTTGTGGAACACAGAGCTCATAAATAACATGCAACTCTAAGAGAACTCTGCAGAGCAGCTCTGCCCTAATGGAAACAAGGATTGCATGTTATCTGCTCAGGTGGCGTGTGCAGTTTTTTTAACAGAACACAACAGTTTAACTTTTTGTTTTATGACCAAATGCAAACTGCTGCAAAAGTGATTTGAATTTAAATAATTTTTGCCATGTCAAATATTTCTGCCATAAATGTAACTAACCCCTTGCCCGACGAAGCATTAGTGAGGGTAATTATACTTTCCACTCTCTCTACAGTTCCCTCCTGTGTGTTTCTCTTCATAAATGGCACCATGTTGTTCACTTTGAGGAGTAAACCGGTGTTTCGGGAAACCTGCCGCTTTATTCTTCTCTTTAATATCCTTCTTGCAGACACGCTTCAACTGGCACAGAGTCAGCTTCATCTTTTGTTCTCTGCTTGCAGAGTTAAACTTGTCTACTCTGTATGTATTGCACTCAACATGATTGTTAATCTTACAACTGGGATTTCTCCTCTCACTCTGGTGTTGATGCCGTTGGAGCAGTACGTGGCTGTGTGCTATCCACTGAGGCACGCTTCCATCATCACAGTCAGAAACACAACAGCTGCAGTCATTGCAGTTTGGGCCGTCAGTTCACTCAACAACCTGACTCGAGTTTTGATGTTTTTGAAGTTTCCTTTTGAAAAGATGGAAGTTTATGATATCTGTTCTAAAATCGCTTTAGTTCTCGGGGCTTTGACAGCAGAATACGACAGAGCATACACTTGTGTGTTGTTTGTATCTGCAGGTGTGGCAGTCACTTCCTCCTATGTAGGGGTTATAGTAGCTGCCAGGTCAGCCTCCACAGACAAAGCTTTGGCTCGTAAAGCTCGTCACACTCTGCTGCTGCATCTGGTGCAGCTGGGACTCAGTCTGTCTTCTACC
>BSAI01005492.1:0-15766 GCA_036245035.1 Adrianichthys oophorus | reverse complement strand
ATCTATCTATCTATCTATCTATCTATCTATCTATCTATCTATCTATCCATCCATCCATCCATCCATCCATCCATCCATCCATCCTTTATGAATAGACACTGAAGCGGTCGTGGTGTAGCAGTAGGGCGATCGGCCTCTGATTGGAAGATTACAGGTTTGATTCCTGCCTTGCTCGCCCACATGTCGAAGTGTCCCTGGGCAAGACACTGAACCCCACATTGCCTCTGGTGGGAGGTTGGCGCCTGTATTTGGCAGTGGAGCCGTCATCAGTGTGTGAATGTGACTGTAAAGCGGTTTAGGCCTTTGAAGAAGGTAGAAAAGCGCTGTACAAGTATACACTGTTAACTCTTTAGCATAAAGAATATGACACAATGAGACTCTTAAATATTAAGTTTGCCAAAATGAGTTAAATTACTCCATGGAAAGGGAGTGGGGAAAGGTAAATGCATATTTTCCCTCCTCTATAATCCATACCTTAACTTTTCTTCCTTTGTATTTTCTTTACATAAATTATCATTATCCGGCTCTAAAATAAGAATTTCTGTAAAGGACTAACTTGTGTTTTTTACTCTTCTGTCATTTTCTGTATTAAACCTTTAGTGTTTCTGATATTTGTTTCACTGAAAAGTCAGCTTCAACATTTTATTTGATTTCTTTATGCTGATATTATCAATAAGATTCATCAAAGGGTTTTAATAAAGCAGATGAAACAGGTTTTTTGTTTGTAGCTTTATTCAACTCATTCTGTAATAAAACACCAGTTACTGAACATGGAGCCAGTACAATCCAAATGAAAAATATGAAAACTTACAATGAACATGTGAGGCTGTGGGAAACCGTCCCTCCAACTGAAGAACCTGTAGCAGAACCAGACTGTGGAGGGGTGAGTCTGCAACATCTGACCCGCACGTTCTTCACGGTTTACACAGATGATCCAGTGGAGACTCTTCGAGAACTCATCATCCCAACGGCAGCTGAGTCCACCATGATCAGACAGGTGAGCAAGGGCTTCCAGGCTCCTCCCCCTCTTAACTGTGCTCTTCATCATCTCACCTGTGCTGGTGATCATCTTGTTTGTTCTTGTCCAGAGATCTTTTGTTCTCCAGAGATCCTGTGTTCTCCAGAAATCTTATGCTCTCTGAAGAACACAGGATTTCCAGAGATTTCTTGTTCTCCAGGGAGCTTTTGTTTTTTCAGAGATCTTCTGTTCTTTGGACATTCCTGGGAGAATTCTGTGAAGAACAAGACAAAGAACAATTGATTAGGGTTAAAGGTCGATGTCTGTTCTTGTTGGATGTTTTTTCTTTAATTCTGAGAAGTTTTAGTGTTTAAGTTCTTCTGACTTTTAATGTTAAATTCAGTAAAGTTGTACCTGTTTGTTCTATCACTGTTCTTTACTGTAATGTTGTATTATGTCCGAGGTTCTCACTGAAAGCTTCGGAATCGACTCTGGAGACGTCATTCTCAAGGTAACAGCATCTTTAAAGTGAGAATAAATGTTCTTGAGAAGAACCTGACGGAGTGTCTGTGTGTAGATCAGGAACCATCACGGCCGTCTGATCCCTCTAAGCAGCTGCATGGGTGCCAGCAGCCAGCACACGTATGTTTCTGCACCCACACACCTGTGCAGTTTTCTTTTGGACTGATGCTTTCTCTTCACAGGCCTCTGCTTCTGGAGGTGACCCAAACATTTCAGCACGGTGAGCACACGGTCACGATCCCAACACTTCCTATGCCTTCTGGCTGAAACCGTTTCATTTCTGTGCAGTCCATCCAAAGCCCAGAAACGTTCCCTTGACTGTGATCACCAAGACCACCAAGACTCGGCTGCAGGCTGCAAACCGCAGGGTAGGAAGTGCTTTTATTCAGGGTGTATGTGTGTGTGTGCACGGGGGTTATGGAGTGAAAGATGTGAACTCTGGGTCAGACTCCAGAACCTTTGATCAGTCCCATTGTTCAGGGTCTGATGGACCAAAGGTTAGGAGGAAGCAGTGGATGAAGAACATACAGAAATGCTCTGCTTCTCTTCTTCAAACTGTTTTCCAGATTCAGAGACTTGAGGAACTTCTGCCTGAAATCAAACTCAAACAAAATGACAAACTTGCTCAGGTAGTCTGACTTCTCTTCAGCAGAATGGATTGTGAGCACAGGATCTGTGTGAAAGTGTTTCTGATTTCTCTGTTCATCAACGCTTCTCTGTCTCAGGAGTTCCTATGTCTGAAGCAGAAGCTGGGGTTTCTTGATCAGAGGATGCAGGTAAGTCTTCAAATATCTGATCAACAGAAACTGGACTCATGGCTGCAGTGTGAGGCTTGGCTGGCTTCTTCTCACCTGTCCAGCTCTGTTGCAGGTGGCAAGTTCTCACAGATGGAGGGGGGGGCTGGACAAGGCTCCTCTTTGGTGAACTGGTTTCCAGGACTTCAGGTCCAGAGCTTTGTGGTTGTCCTTCTGATGGTCTTAACTTTATAAAACGTCTTTGTAGGAAAAAAATCACTAACAATACGTGAGGAGAAAGACATACAACAGACTGAAGCCATGAGTAACGCAGAGGATGGAGAGGATCTCTGCAAGGATCAAGACAAAAAGTTCTCCTCCAGTTAAACCTGGAAGCATCTCCACCTCCTCACTTTATAGTCTGGACTTCAGAAAAGCTCAGAGAAAAGCTCAATGATCGTCAACGTTTCATTCATCAAAGACGTCAGCTAAAACCCGTCTTCAGCTCATTCGTCCCTCTGGGAGGTGTCACAGGTTCCTCCTTCACCAAATGCTCCAGAACTCCTTTCCATCCAATGCCAGAGCCAAAGCTAAGTTCTTTTTCCAGAACAAAGTGCAGCAGCTACTGCCTGAAAGTCGGTGTTTTTTTCCACCACAGAAGACTCCACCTTCAGCCAACTCCACCAACTTATCTGGAAGAAATGGCTCTATGTTTAGATGTTGGCTATCTGCTCCTTCATGCCAGCTCTTCTTTTCAAGCCTCAATAGATGTTTCCCATGAGTGTCCAGTGATGAAAAACCAGGTTTCAGATCAGAAAACATTGAAAGTCATCAATCATAATCTCTAGATTTATCTTTTCTTGTGAGCAAAGTTAGTAAAAATAAAACTACTTTTTAAAAAAAAAAACAGGTTTGTTATGAAAAGATGAAGTCTTTTTTTTCCTGACTTTTATTCTTTTTATTTTTTTAATTGTCCTGTCCAACAGCTGAGCAAACAGATGTGATCTGAGAGCCTCTTGTGTTTGACAGATTTTACTGTTACAATCATCAGACACACAAGGTGTATATTCATATAAACCCCTTTTGTAATTTAAACTAAACTTTATTTATATCAATGTTGTTTGTGTTCTTTTTGTTGGACCGAACAGAAAAAGAAAGGGGGAGAAAGAGTTTGGGGGGGCAAAAGAAAAGGTAAAAATGGGTGTTATAGAAGTTAGAGGATGATTACAGGGAAGGGAGGGTAGAGTCATAAAACTACAGGCAACAAATGCTGGAGGCCTATACCCATCACAATCGTGTGAGAGTTAGTCTAAAATGGGTGGGGCCTGTCCACACACTCAGCTGTTACAAACATAGCTGCTGGCTCCAAGAGTGTTCACAAACTTGTCCACATCCAGTTCACACACTTATGCATGTAAAGCGTTCCATTCTGTCATGTAAACTATTTGAACTCCCAGCCATCCCCACACCAAGGCCCCCGCAGAGGCAGCAGCGGCGACCAGTGCCCGCCCCCGCACCCAAACTGTGGGGCCAACGGAGGAGATCCACCCACCTGGCAGCCCGGCCAAGCATCCAGACCGGGGCCCGCAGGACCGCCACACGGGCCCCCAACACCCGAGCTCAGTGAGGTGCAGAAGCACAGAGTGCAAACCCCAGCCCAGCCAGAAGAGCAGCCCTCCTACCCCAGCCCCGGGCCAGGGCCCCCCAAGGGGCAGGGGTCAGCCATCCCCACCTAGAGGAGGGACGACCAAGAGAAGTGGGGGTCCCTGAAGGTGTAGAGAACATAGCCCGACCAGGATCTCCCAATGTTGTAATTTAGAAGGGGCCCAGCACCCAAGGGCAAGGACCAGAACACACACCACAAGGACACAGACACCCTCCAGGCTCAGATAGAATGTCATCCTCCGCTCATGGACTTGCCAGACAACTAAGGGATCCCTCTCCCTGCATGGGGAGGGGGCCGCTGGGCCCAGGAGGCCGACACCCAAGAGACGAGGCTGCCATTGCTGAAGGCCCTGTTCCCTCTACCGGGGATGGGGTAGGGGACAGAAGATCAGTAGTACCACCTTCCTTGTTTAATGCATTAGTGGTTGTGTGTGTGTTGGGGGTGTGTTTCTTCTGGCTACAAGGGTGTGTGTAATAAAAGGTGCAGTTAAAATTGGAAAACATGAAGTCTAAGATCTTTTCTTCTGAAGATCCCCGCAGATCTCTGTTTTGAACATCAACACTGATTTCAATAGAAAGTCACCAAAAATTAACAGTTTCTGATGGTAGAAGAATTGAAGGAAGTTTAGATGTAAAAAGATCTGCAGTGCTTCCAGTCACAGTGTTACTGGCTGCTTCTCTGCAGCTCTGACTCACCACACATTTCTGTCTCATTCCTGACAGTCCACGTATAAACCAGCCATTGGTTCGTGACCCCTCCTGTCATTGTGTGCATGGCTCTGAGCTAAGAATAACCCCAGGACATTTTTACCATGAAAAGTTCCACGAAACCTACAAAAAGAAAGGCCTGAGAGACCTCATTACTGAATGTTCAAACAGCAAGGCAAGTTTATTTGTTCCGCACATTTCATGTACAAAGACAATTCAAAGTGCTTTACATAAAACAACAATCAGAAGAAATATCAAAGGTGTGATCATTACAATAAGATTTAAAGAAAGTTAAAAAGAAGTGAATTTAAATCAAGCATAGATAAACATTGCTGATGTAAACTTTTGAATATAAATGAATCAAATGCAGCTGAGAACAGGTGGATCTTTAACCTGGATTTAAATACTCTGAGTGTTTCAGCTGATCTAAGGCTGATCTTTCTGGAAGTCTGTTCCAGATCTGTGGAGCATAGAAGCTGAATGCAGATTCTCCATGTTTAGTTTGGACTCTAGGAACTTACAAAAGACTGGATCCAGATGAGTGGAGAGGTCTGGCTGGTATTTACTGGGTCAGGAGGTCAGTCATGTACTTTGGTGATAAACCATTCAAAGCTTTATAAACAGTATCATAATCTTAAAGTCTATTCTCTGGCAGACAGGCAGCCAGTGTAAAGACCTCAGAACTGGACTAATGTGGTTCTACTTTTTTTGTTCCAGTGAGAACACGAGCAGCTGAGTTCTGAATAAGCTGTAGTTTCCTGATTGTTTTTTTTTGGTAGTTCTATGAAAACACTGTTACAGTAGTCAAGTCGACTAAAGATGAAAGCATGAACTAGTTTTTCCAGGTCCTGCTTGGACATCAGATCTTTAATCCTTGAAATATTTTGAGATGATAGTAGGCTGATTTTGCGACTGCCCTAATGTGTTTATCAAACAGGAGGTCTGTGTCCATCACTACACCCAAGTTTCTGGTCTGGTTGGTGGTGTTAAGATGAATAGATTGAAGCTCTGTAGTGACTTCCAACCGTTTCTCTTTGGCCCCAAAGACAATAACCTCAGTTTGGTTTTTGTTTAATTGAAGTAAGTTGTGACACATCCAGTCATTAATGTCCTCAATGCATTTACCAAGAGCCTGTACAGGGCCTCGGTCTCCTGGTGTCATTGTAATAAATATATGTGTGTCATCTGCATAGTTATGGTAACTAATGTTGTTCTTTATAACCTGGGCCAGTGAGAGCATGTAGATTTTAAATAGAAGTGGCCCCAGGATGGAGCCTTGGGAAACTTCACATGTAATTTCTGTCGGCTCTGATGTGAAGTTACCAACTGACACAAAATATTTCCTGAACCAAAGCTTTTCATTGGACTTCTTTCAGAACCCTCTGCAGTCTACTAGTGGTGGAGGGATTAGAGGTGAAGGTGCATCAGACCTTCTTCAAACAAACAGGTGCCCGTGAGAGTCATTTCTCCAGATAAAAAAGGTGATGCTTCCAAAGCCATCTGGATTAAAGAATGGATCAGCAGCTCAGGTGTTCCACAGGGAGCTGTACTCTCATCCTTCTTTCTTCCTGAGTATCTTCAATAAAAGTCAAGAGTCCTGTCATCCACAGAAATACTCTAATTACTTTACAGCTGCATCACACATGGACAAAGGACGAAGTACAGAGAGCAGGTGGACCCTCTGTGACCAAGTATTAAACCAGCAATCTGATACAGTGGTTACAGAAGTATTCAGACCCCCTCTATACATTTTTCACTCTTTGTTATATTGCAGCCATTTGCTAAAATCATTGAAGTTCATTTTTTCCTCATTAATGTACACACAGTACCCCATATTGACAAAAAACACAGAATTTTTGACATTTTTGCAGATTTACTAAAAAAGAAAAAATGAAATATCACAAGGTCACAAGTATTCAGAGCCTTTGCTGTGACACTCATAGATTTAACTCAGGTGCTGTCCATTCCTGTTCTTCTGCTCAGGGATTTTGTTTTTTACTTTCATCATTCTCTTATCATCTCTTTTTTTTTTTTACAAACATGCACTGTTTTTCCACACCTAATATAAGTCATGCCTGCTACTCGTTTATTCCACCACTTCCAGGTCTGGTACATTGTTCATACGATCAGCTGTTGTCACCTGGCATAATAAAAATGCAGCAGCACATGGCTGTTAACTATTTCTTTATTAAACAGCACTATGGTGTTAAGATAATTCCACTGCCAGGAGATCAATAACATTCAAAGAAGTGACATTCTGTTTCAGTTTAATAAATGAGCCTCGATGTGCATGCTCACTCGGTTACACAAAGATCTGTGTTATGTTTATTCCACCAAAGCAGAATCTTGTTATAGGGATTCTATGCAAAGCATGCATGACACCACAATGTTCTGATTAATGTCTGGGATTTTCTGCTGTCACATCATCTTTCATCGTGCTTTTCTGGAAACAGGTTTGTGTGGTTTATTGTTGCAGTAAAGTTGAAGTTTTGTCACTGAAAAGCATCAGAAAGACTTCAGGAAAATGCCCTACACAAACAGAACTGGCAGATTTGTTGCAGCAGCTTCTCTGCATTCGCCTCCACACAGTCTGACCAGGCGGCTGAAACCAAAACAAAAAACTTTTCTAATAAACATTCATTTTTATTTTTGATAAATGTCTGATTTGTCCTCCAGAATAATTGTAATATTCCCGTTAGAATGAATTCAGATTTTTAATTTGTTGAAATTTCACATGAATTTTTTTTTCTCTTGTTTTCCCCAGATATAACAGATTTATCCACTTTTAAAGTGGAGAATAAGCATTTGAAGTCCTGTTTACTGTTGTTTGTTCGGAATTTAAATTAAGCTCCGCCCACCACACACACACACACTATAAATGCCCAACATTCTTCCTGGTGTACAAACCAGCCAAAACCAGCTGCTTGCCTGCCTGTCCTGAGGAGGCAGCGCCTCACACCACAGCTCAGAACATGTCTCTGCTACTGGAAGAAGACCTATCCTGCACCATCTGTCGGGAAATCTTCAGGGACCCCATTGTTCTGTCCTGCAGCCACAGCTACTGCAGGGCTTGTCTGCAGAACTGGTGGAGTGGCAAACAGATACTGGAGTGCCCAGTGTGTAAGAAAAGGTCATCAATGAGTGACATGACCTCCAACTTGGTGTTGAAGAAAGTTTGTGAAGCAATCTTAGACAGGAAAAGAAAAGAAAGGAAAGTTCTCTGCAGCCTCCACGCTGAGAAGCTGAAGCTCTTCTGTGTGGATCATCAGGAGCCGGTGTGCCTCGTCTGTCTGCACTCAAATGCACACGCTGGACACAACATCAAACCTGTTGAAGAAGTTACAAGGCATCATAAGGAGCAGCTCGAAGATCTCCTAAAGCCTCTGAAGGAAAAACTGAGGAATCTGAAAGAAGTGAAAGAAAACTTTTGTCAAACAGCAGAACACATCGAGTTCCAGGCCCAGCAAACGGAGAAGTTCATCAGGGAGCAGTTTGAGAAGCTTCAGACCTTCATACAGAAGGAAAAGGAGGCCAGGATAAAGGCTCTGAGGGAGGAGGAGAGGAAGAAGAGTCAGGCGATGAAGGTGAAGATTGAGACTCTGAGTAAAGACATCGCAGCTCTCTCAGACACTGTTCAAGAGACAGAAGCCGCTCTGAGGGATGAAGAAGTCCTGTTTCTGCAAAGCTTCAAATCTGCTGTGATGAGAGTCCAGCAGAGCCCCCCCCTGGAAGAGCCACAGCCCGTCTCTGGAGTGCTCATAGACCAAGCCAAACACATGGGAAACTTGACCTTCAAGACCTGGAAAAAGATGAAGACTATGGTCACGTTCACACCCATCATTCTGGACCCAAACTCTGCAAATCCAGAACTTTCTCTGTCCCCGGATTTGACTGCTGTGTTCTGTGGACCAAGACATAACCTTGCTGATAATCCTGAAAGGTTCAGCTGCTTCCACATCGTCTTAGGCTCCATGGGCTTCAGCTCAGGGGCCTACAGCTGGGATGTGGAGGTCCGAGAAAACACAGACTGGTTTGTGGGCGTGGCTTCAGAGAGTGTGAACAGGAAGGGAAAGCATCTATCTTATTTATGGAGAATAGGATGCATCAGTGGAGAATACATGGCACGCTCGCTATCAGATCCATCTACAGTTCTACCAAATACATGGAAGCTCAACCGGATCCGGGTCCACCTGGACTGGGATGGAGGGAAGCTGGTGTTCTTTGACCTCAAGGCCAACAAACACATTCACACCTTCACTCATCGCTTCACAGAGAGACTTTTCCCGTACTTCAACACGGTGAGCGCACAGCCGCTCCGGATCATCCCGGAGACGCCGTCCATCCTGCAAAAGTGAGGATCAGCAGACCTGCAGCTCCTCCGCGAACACCTCCACCCTCCACTGATGGAGGAGCTGAGCTCAAACAGAGCTGTGTCACTGAGGGAGGGGGGGCACATTCATCAAGAGACCTATAAAGTAGAAAACCTGATTTGCAAACTCATTTAGAACTTCAAGTTCAATATTTTGGGAAAATTTCATCAAGTTGGTTTAAAATTGCTTGTTTCTCTTTATGTGAAATTTTAGTCCATAAAAACCCGACCCTAGAAAAGAGAACGACACAAAAACAGACATTCTCACAACTGAGCGTGAAACATGTTTGTTTCTTCTGTTTATTTTGTACTAATAGTTGTAGTTTTTTAAAGGGATCAAAATGTGGAGAATCAAACAGTTTGAGAGGAGACCACCTAATGTTAAGTTGTGAACACATGGACCCATACAGGGGGTTGACCCGTACAGGTGATGCTGTGGTACAGTGCCCTTACACCACACTCTAGTCATTGGTAAGGTGTGAGTACTGGCTCTTTACTGACCGCACACAAATGCTGCACGCATGGGGTGTGCACATGATCCCTTAGTGCTTGTAGGATGTCCACACAAACTACACTCTGATTGAAAAATGTCCTCATTTCTAACAGTCATGCTGCAGCAGAGAGAGCGCACATATCATGCGACCAGCACTAACGGCCTCCTTCCACAGTTCATAAGACCTCAGAGTGGTGAATGTGAACATGCAGCATTCCTGATCAGAACAGCATTGTGTAAATGTCCTTGGGTCACTTGATACAGATTACCATGAAAGCATCTGAACAAATCCGTGGTAGGGTCACAGGCAGTAATCGGATCAAACCCTGGAGAATCCTGCAGAAGACCAGAGCAGATCCCTGGGAGCTTCTTCACAACAGAACGCTGCCAAGTCCAGAGTTTGAACCCAAAGGTTTCTGGTTTAAACCAATCTGGACTCAGAGAAAGGTGGTCCACAGTGAAAACCTGTCAGTGCAGTACGACAGTAGGATGGTCACATGCTGGACAAATGTATCACCATGTATGTGTTACAGTTTAAACAATCTAAATGTTAATAAAGCTCTCATGGATTTTTCTGCTGTTTGTGTGGCTGAGTCAGCTGAAAACAGGAGATTCAAACATCATCTAAACTGAAGTGAATTAGAGGAATGGAAAATCCTGATCTGTGTTTCTACAGCTTCTTCAAACTCTTCTGGAAAGTCTTTTTGCTTTCATCACATTTCTATTTTCGGAACAGGAACAACCGCTCCAGTTACCGAACAGAGCATCCTGTCCGGCAGGTAAGGGCGGTTTCTCCGACGGGGAAGATGTCAGAAGAAAACCCACATTTTAAACTGACTGAACAAAGAAAATTCCAGTTGTAGACTGTAAAGTTTAAACCTTTCTGACGTGGACTGATATACATGTCAACCACAGGTCCTGCTGCTCTTCATGTTTCAGGAACATTGGCTTTAATCCTGAATAACGTGACCCTACTGTAGAAACATCATGGAACGTGTATCTCCTTAAATCTTGATAATGGTTCTTCCCTTGTGGACCATGATGGTGTTTCCGATCTTTACGTGAAGAACTGCATGTTTGTTAAAGGCACTACATTGATAAAAAAAAATATTTTAGTTCTGAAAATCAGTTTCTGGCAGGAAGTTCTGAAAGGAGCCATCAGAACCAGTTTTTTGTTTGTCTTTGGTTCTGATCCCTTAAAGACCCACTCTGATGAAAATGGTGTTGAATGAGCCACTTCTGAGACAACAAGCTTCAACAGATCTTCATTATAGACATTTAGATGGATGGATGTGCATATTCTTTTATTTCTGTGCTGAAAAACACACTTATTTACTGATCTTTAAGTGAATCAGACTATTATTTTTGCAATAAAAAGATCCATTTAGATCAATATGTGAGGTTACAACAAGTTAAAGAGTCATTTTGTTATCAACTGCTTATTGAATCCGTGTTCTCAGTTGTCATGCCAGCACCACAGCGTGTGTTCCGTATGCATTCAGCTCCATCCACGGGTAGGAGTCTGACGCTGAACATGCACACCTTTCTGAAGGCGTCCTGACCTTCTGACCTGAAAACTCCACATCTAGCGCTCATATTTTTATCTTTGAGGAAAACAAATGCTACTGGCAGGACCAATCAGGTTTCCCCAGGAACTAGATAGCGTGGGAGGGTGAGGGGTCCCCACCACACACCTAATAAATTGCAAGCCTGACTGGGTTGCATAGCGTGCTGTCATCGCCGTGCAACCAGGAAAGGGCTTGAGAAGTGCGTGCTCCTGGACACTTAGGGGTAACGGATTACAAAGTAACAAATTACTGTAACTGAATTACGTTTGTCAGTAATGGAGTAACATAACAAATTACAGTTCAAGCTTTGGTAACTAATTACAATTACTGGACTACAGAAACCCTCGTTACTTTGGTTTTGTAGGCTCTGACATTTTCTCTTGGTTAAATGAAAGGAAACGGAGATAAATAAATTTTAAAAAGCAACTGGCGCATACGTGTGTGCACATGCGCGTAGAGTACAGACGTGCCCTCAATGCTGCAGGCACTATGCTTTCCAAACTGGCTCAAAGATGAGAGGAAAAGAGACGCGGCAAGGAGTCCTGTCATCCCAGTGGAGCAGCAGGTGAGCAGCAGGTGAGCAACAGGTGAGCAACAGGTGAGCGGCAGGTGAACTTTATTTTTTTTCCCTAAGCTGCACGTGACTATTGGTCAAAACGAGTTTGCACTCTGCACTCCACGGGAGTGCATAGTTTGGTAGACTTGCAGCAGCGCAGAACAGTGCATGGAATACATAAAGTCAGCCAGAAAAAACATGGAGACACAGTTCTTTGTGTTTTCAAAAAACTGTCTTAGTTTCAGATTTGATAGACATGAATATAGAGATAAATATAGAGATGAATATGGACATTAATCTAGAGATGAATCTAAAGATGAATATAGAGATAAATATAGAGATAAAAATAAATTTAGACATAAATATAGCGATTAATAGAGATGGAAACAGAGATGAATAGACATGAATATATTGAATTACTTTTTCAAATAGCTAATAAAAAAAGTAATTTAATTACAATTTTGATCCATAACTAAGTAAAGTAATTAATTACTTGGTTAAAGTAACTTACCCAACACTGCTCCTAGACGACATTGCTGCCTGAGTGGGCTTGGATCCCTCAGGTGGCAACTGCGGAGCTGGCTATCAGGTGTCGTGGTAGGACGGCTGGGTCAGACGGTGCGCCTCATCTTGCTTCCAATTAAGGAATCACATGGTGGCCTGGACCTCAAATGCTCAGGCAGGCCAGAATAGTCCTCAACCATTTACTGTTAAACAAGTGTTAACTCTTTCACTCCTGATGACAATAGCAGGGGTGTGCAGAACTCTGGATGGGCGGGTGCTGAAATGTTAAAAAGGGCAGGTGGAGCACAAGTTTATCAACTTTCAGGACAGTATTATATGTAGTAACGCATATTTGTAGAACTTTGTAGAACTCCTCCAAGGTCTCCAAAGCATGGTTGCTGGAAGCTTCTGCACTTTCCATCTTGTGACATGTCCTGGAACCTCAGATTGGGGTGGTGGGGGTGGTGGTAGGACAGGTCGCCTCCAGACAGAAGATCCATTTACAGCTGATGCTTTGCAGTGTCATTTCCTCAAGAAATTAATAACAGCAGGAGGACTTTCATTAAAGTGTTGAAGACAGTTTATTTTCCAGTTATAATTTTGAACAAGGGTTACAAAATCCACCAACACCAGCGTTAAGAAAATGTGCTTGACAGTGCACGTAGAAGGCCTTTATATTTGTTCTTTGGATTCTTGGCTGGAGTCTCTTGAAAGCACCCCCTCGTAACCTCATCCTGATGTCCTTCTACAGGTCACGTTCTTCCTGAAGAGCTGTCACTACCTTTCCAGGAGCCTCTCCAGTTGTTGACTTCACATTACACACTTTTATTTCTGTGTTTTTAATGCACCTGATTACAAATGAAACCGTTCAGTGTGGGACATTTTTAGTGTCATCTGAATAAAGGCGTTGTCATTTAATGTGAAATTGCAGGACGTGGGCGGGGTCTGTTGAGTGTATTAGGTTTTGGGAGTGGCCTCTCATTGGCTCCCATCTCCATCTCCTGACAGCTGTTTCCTCTCTGTGGACTTCAACTCCATCTCTGCTTCTTTTTCTTCAGCCTTTCCATCAATCTCTGTTTTTGGAGGAACAAGAGCTTCCTCTCCGTCTTTCTACCTCGTCTGACCTCTCTCTCCTCTGACTGTCCACCAGAGAACAAAGCACACTTTAGCTTAGACCTTCATCTGTTCTTTATCAGCCAGACTTGGCCACACCAAGGCTGTTATAATGAACTAAAACTCAATGTAATGAAACATTTCATTTAACTGAAAATCAAAATAAAAATGTTTGAAAAATAAAAACTTGAAAAATATTTAAACAACAAAAACTAAACTGAAACAAGTAAACACTGGAAATAACTGAACCTAAACTAAACAAAAAAAACAAGTTAAAAAGGAAAAAAAAATTGAAAAATTCAGAACTATATGAACTCTGGACAAAATGAAAAACTAAATGGCAATAAAAAGACTGAACAAATCAGAAACAAATGTCTGGTTCTGATCCTGTGCCTTCAGCCTCGTTCTGCTTATTCCTCTCCTCACAATAACAGAAACCAGATCAATCAAATGGGAATCGGATGAGACTTTGGAGGAGCAGACATCCTCCATCTGCTCACCTGATAAAATCACAGCTCACTTCAGCCGCCGCACTGCGGCGCCTCAGCTGATGCCGCGGTCACTTGCTCCTGGTGAATAGGGTGGGGGAAGCCAGCCCAACAACTTAGAAACAAAGTAAACTATCTGCAGCGCCACATCATCTCCTGCCCACGGGTACCGCTCGCTGCAGCTCAGCGTCAGCAAGTCAGGGGGTGGGCGAGGCATGTGAGGGGGTGCCAGGTGTATGCTGGGGGCAGGTTCATCATGTCTGAATTCATCATTTGATTTTGCTGTGGTAGATGCATGTAAACGCTTCAGGCTTTCACACATGAAAATGGGACAAAAAGGTCACTTTGTGCTTCTTAGCAAAAGTTCTCAAGGCGTTCTCCCACTAAAAGAGAACGTGAGCTAGAATGAGACCGTGGTGAGACAGCTTACTGTTACCCTACTGATGTTCTAAAGCGGACATCCTCTGATGACCGTTCTAAAAATGTGCACGTTTCATTCAGAGAGCCCAGAATTCAGCATTTCTTCTGGGGTAGTAAACTATATTTTTTGGTTCATTTGTCCTCAATGGCCCTCAGCGACTGCCCAGTCGACCTGCTGGAACCAGGTCTCCTTCGTAGACATTTCCTGAAAATGTTGCATCCCCAACATGAAGGCGGCGTTTAGAGAGCAACAAGTGAGTTTCCTTTCAGATAATTTATTTTGTACAGGGTTTAAAGCAGAAGGTCATGCTCTGTGGAGAGGATGTTACACACACTCCAGATGTTTCCTCAGATCAGATGATTATCTTACAAAGATAGCGAGTCAATAAACTTTCCTGCATCAAAGCATCTGAGAAGAGAACGTTCAACATCACAAGGCTCAAGCTGCACGCCACGAATCCAGCACAGGAGTCTGAGCCCCGCCCCCACAGAGCCGAGGAAGTGAATCAGTGATCTTCTGGAGGAGAGCGCTGTGGGGAAAGACTGAGGGGTTCCTTTACTTGGGGGGCCTGTAGGCGATCTTGCGGCTCTTCAGCACAGACCATCGGTGTCTCTTCATGTAGTAGAGCAGCGGGACAAGGATGGCAGAGCCCATCAGCAGCTGCAGGAGCAAACACAGGGGCACGCTGTCAGATGCATGATGGGACAGTTCTGCTCTGATATGAGGAGCTGCACCTCCAAACACATCTGAAACATGGAGCATTACTACATTTCTGCAGCAGACAGACTGAAACTGAAGCTGCTTGAAGACAAAGTCCATCTGCATGTGGATCTACAACCTGCTTTGATGGAAAAAGACTTCAGGCCACCAGAAACCTCATGCTGACCTTTGCCCTTAAAAAGATCCTGATTTCAAAGGGTCTTAATTGGTTTAAACAAAGTTTTAAAGAAAAAAAATAAATTGAAGGTGAAGAGTTATCATAGAGATCTGAGGGAGACACCATGACTACCATGTTTTGCCCTCAGCTCAGCTGCAGGCACCATGACGGCGTCAGTGACCCACATTGTGAGGCGAGTTTGGGTATATTTTGACCTGTCAGAGCGCCAGCGCTCATCTGCTTCTGTTTTCATCAGAACTTTGGACGTGCATGTCAGCCTGAAGGTTTCTTCAGGGTTTAGACTAGTGTAGTGATGATCCACCTTCATTCATGTCTCCTTGTTGGTCACCGGTCTGATGTAGGGCATACATTACGGCTGAACCCTTCATACCGTCTGTTACCTGCAGGAGCTCTTCAGTGAGCAGAATGTATAAACCCTTTAGTGCATGTGGGCGTGTGCGTGTTTGTGTGTGACTCCCGCCTGTACCTTCAGCCCCATGCGTTTGCGTTGGTCGTGCTCCGGCTCAGCAGCCCACCTCAGGAAGGTGCAAACATCTTTAGCCACTTGACTCATGGTGGCAGGGGTTCCTATGGCAACAGGAAACGGCAAGAGCGTAAAGATCTGATACCGCTCTCAAAGCGAGGAGCAGACTGAAGACTCACCATCCTCGTACTCCAGAATCTCGTTGTAGATGGGCGGGGCCATGCCTATTGCCTGGCCAGGGAAATAGGGGTTGTAGTACAGTCCTTCACGGACAGTGACCCCTGCAGGAGGGTCGCAGTAACCCGT
>BSAI01005491.1:0-15767 GCA_036245035.1 Adrianichthys oophorus | reverse complement strand
ATCTATCTATCTATCTATCTATCTATCTATCTATCTATCTATCTATCCATCCATCCATCCATCCATCCATCCATCCATCCATCCTTTATGAATAGACACTGAAGCGGTCGTGGTGTAGCAGTAGGGCGATCGGCCTCTGATTGGAAGATTACAGGTTTGATTCCTGCCTTGCTCGCCCACATGTCGAAGTGTCCCTGGGCAAGACACTGAACCCCACATTGCCTCTGGTGGGAGGTTGGCGCCTGTATTTGGCAGTGGAGCCGTCATCAGTGTGTGAATGTGACTGTAAAGCGGTTTAGGCCTTTGAAGAAGGTAGAAAAGCGCTGTACAAGTATACACTGTTAACTCTTTAGCATAAAGAATATGACACAATGAGACTCTTAAATATTAAGTTTGCCAAAATGAGTTAAATTACTCCATGGAAAGGGAGTGGGGAAAGGTAAATGCATATTTTCCCTCCTCTATAATCCATACCTTAACTTTTCTTCCTTTGTATTTTCTTTACATAAATTATCATTATCCGGCTCTAAAATAAGAATTTCTGTAAAGGACTAACTTGTGTTTTTTACTCTTCTGTCATTTTCTGTATTAAACCTTTAGTGTTTCTGATATTTGTTTCACTGAAAAGTCAGCTTCAACATTTTATTTGATTTCTTTATGCTGATATTATCAATAAGATTCATCAAAGGGTTTTAATAAAGCAGATGAAACAGGTTTTTTGTTTGTAGCTTTATTCAACTCATTCTGTAATAAAACACCAGTTACTGAACATGGAGCCAGTACAATCCAAATGAAAAATATGAAAACTTACAATGAACATGTGAGGCTGTGGGGAACCGTCCCTCCAACTGAAGAACCTGTAGCAGAACCAGACTGTGGAGGGGTGAGTCTGCAACATCTGACCCGCACGTTCTTCACGGTTTACACAGATGATCCAGTGGAGATTCGAGAACTCATCATCCCAACGGCAGCTGAGTCCACCATGATCAGACAGGTGAGCAAGGGCTTCCAGGCTCCTCCCCCTCTTAACTGTGCTCTTCATCATCTCACCTGTGCTGGTGATCATCTTGTTTGTTCTTGTCCAGAGATCTTTTGTTCTCCAGAGATCCTGTGTTCTCCAGAAATCTTATGCTCTCTGAAGAACACAGGATTTCCAGAGATTTCTTGTTCTCCAGGGAGCTTTTGTTTTTTCAGAGATCTTCTGTTCTTTGGACATTCCTGGGAGAATTCTGTGAAGAACAAGACAAAGAACAATTGATTAGGGTTAAAGGTCGATGTCTGTTCTTGTTGGATGTTTTTTCTTTAATTCTGAGAAGTTTTAGTGTTTAAGTTCTTCTGACTTTTAATGTTAAATTCAGTAAAGTTGTACCTGTTTGTTCTATCACTGTTCTTTACTGTAATGTTGTATTATGTCCGAGGTTCTCACTGAAAGCTTCGGAATCGACTCTGGAGACGTCATTCTCAAGGTAACAGCATCTTTAAAGTGAGAATAAATGTTCTTGAGAAGAACCTGACGGAGTGTCTGTGTGTAGATCAGGAACCATCACGGCCGTCTGATCCCTCTAAGCAGCTGCATGGGTGCCAGCAGCCAGCACACGTATGTTTCTGCACCCACACACCTGTGCAGTTTTCTTTTGGACTGATGCTTTCTCTTCACAGGCCTCTGCTTCTGGAGGTGACCCAAACATTTCAGCACGGTGAGCACACGGTCACGATCCCAACACTTCCTATGCCTTCTGGCTGAAACCGTTTCATTTCTGTGCAGTCCATCCAAAGCCCAGAAACGTTCCCTTGACTGTGATCACCAAGACCACCAAGACTCGGCTGCAGGCTGCAAACCGCAGGGTAGGAAGTGCTTTTATTCAGGGTGTATGTGTGTGTGTGCACGGGGGTTATGGAGTGAAAGATGTGAACTCTGGGTCAGACTCCAGAACCTTTGATCAGTCCCATTGTTCAGGGTCTGATGGACCAAAGGTTAGGAGGAAGCAGTGGATGAAGAACATACAGAAATGCTCTGCTTCTCTTCTTCAAACTGTTTTCCAGATTCAGAGACTTGAGGAACTTCTGCCTGAAATCAAACTCAAACAAAATGACAAACTTGCTCAGGTAGTCTAACTTCTCTTCAGCAGAATGGATTGTGAGCACAGGATCTGTGTGAAAGTGTTTCTGATTTCTCTGTTCATCAACGCTTCTCTGTCTCAGGAGTTCCTATGTCTGAAGCAGAAGCTGGGGTTTCTTGATCAGAGGATGCAGGTAAGTCTTCAAATATCTGATCAACAGAAACTGGACTCATGGCTGCAGTGTGAGGCTTGGCTGGCTTCTTCTCACCTGTCCAGCTCTGTTGCAGGTGGCAAGTTCTCACAGATGGAGGGGGGGGCTGGACAAGGCTCCTCTTTGGTGAACTGGTTTCCAGGACTTCAGGTCCAGAGCTTTGTGGTTGTCCTTCTGATGGTCTTAACTTTATAAAACGTCTTTGTAGGAAAAAAATCACTAACAATACGTGAGGAGAAAGACATACAACAGACTGAAGCCATGAGTAACGCAGAGGATGGAGAGGATCTCTGCAAGGATCAAGACAAAAAGTTCTCCTCCAGTTAAACCTGGAAGCATCTCCACCTCCTCACTTTATAGTCTGGACTTCAGAAAAGCTCAGAGAAAAGCTCAATGATCGTCAACGTTTCATTCATCAAAGACGTCAGCTAAAACCCGTCTTCAGCTCATTCGTCCCTCTGGGAGGTGTCACAGGTTCCTCCTTCACCAAATGCTCCAGAACTCCTTTCCATCCAATGCCAGAGCCAAAGCTAAGTTCTTTTTCCAGAACAAAGTGCAGCAGCTACTGCCTGAAAGTCGGTGTTTTTTTCCACCACAGAAGACTCCACCTTCAGCCAACTCCACCAACTTATCTGGAAGAAATGGCTCTATGTTTAGATGTTGGCTATCTGCTCCTTCATGCCAGCTCTTCTTTTCAAGCCTCAATAGATGTTTCCCATGAGTGTCCAGTGATGAAAAACCAGGTTTCAGATCAGAAAACATTGAAAGTCATCAATCATAATCTCTAGATTTATCTTTTCTTGTGAGCAAAGTTAGTAAAAATAAAACTACTTTTTAAAAAAAAAAACAGGTTTGTTATGAAAAGATGAAGTCTTTTTTTTCCTGACTTTTATTCTTTTTATTTTTTTAATTGTCCTGTCCAACAGCTGAGCAAACAGATGTGATCTGAGAGCCTCTTGTGTTTGACAGATTTTACTGTTACAATCATCAGACACACAAGGTGTATATTCATATAAACCCCTTTTGTAATTTAAACTAAACTTTATTTATATCAATGTTGTTTGTGTTCTTTTTGTTGGACCGAACAGAAAAAGAAAGGGGGAGAAAGAGTTTGGGGGGCCAAAAGAAAAGGTAAAAATTGGGGTTATAGAAGTTAGAGGATGATTACAGGGAAGGGAGGGTAGAGTCGTAAAACTACAGGCAACAAATGCTGGAGGCCTATACCCATCACAATCGTGTGAGAGTTAGTCTAAAATGGGTGGGGACTGTCCACACACTCAGCTGTTACAAACATAGCTGCTGGCTCCAAGAGTGTTCACAAACTTGTCCACATCCAGTTCACACACTTATGCATGTAAAGCGTTCCATTCTGTCATGTAAACTATTTGAACTCCCAGCCATCCCCACACCAAGGCCCCCGCAGAGGCAGCAGCGGCGACCAGTGCCCGCCCCCGCACCCAAACTGTGGGGCCAACGGAGGAGATCCACCCACCTGGCAGCCCGGCCAAGCATCCAGACCGGGGCCCGCAGGACCGCCACACGGGCCCCCAACACCCGAGCTCAGTGAGGTACAGAAGCACAGAGTGCAAACCCCAGCCCAGCCAGAAGAGCAGCCCTCCTACCCCAGCCCCGGGCCAGGGCCCCCCAAGGGGCAGGGGTCAGCCATCCCCACCTAGAGGAGGGACGACCAAGAGAAGTGGGGGTCCCTGAAGGTGTAGAGAACATAGCCCGACCAGGATCTCCCAATGTTGTAATTTAGAAGGGGCCCAGCACCCAAGGGCAAGGACCAGAACACACACCACAAGGACACAGACACCCTCCAGGCTCAGATAGAATGTCATCCTCCGCTCATGGACTTGCCAGACAACTAAGGGATCCCTCTCCCTGCATGGGGAGGGGGCCGCTGGGCCCAGGAGGCCGACACCCAAGAGACGAGGCTGCCATTGCTGAAGGCCCTGTTCCCTCTACCGGGGATGGGGTAGGGGACAGAAGATCAGTAGTACCACCTTCCTTGTTTAATGCATTAGTGGTTGTGTGTGTGTTGGGGGTGTGTTTCTTCTGGCTACAAGGGTGTGTGTAATAAAAGGTGCAGTTAAAATTGGAAAACATGAAGTCTAAGATCTTTTCTTCTGAAGATCCCCGCAGATCTCTGTTTTGAACATCAACACTGATTTCAATAGAAAGTCACCAAAAATTAACAGTTTCTGATGGTAGAAGAATTGAAGGAAGTTTAGATGTAAAAAGATCTGCAGTGCTTCCAGTCACAGTGTTACTGGCTGCTTCTCTGCAGCTCTGACTCACCACACATTTCTGTCTCATTCCTGACAGTCCACGTATAAACCAGCCATTGGTTCGTGACCCCTCCTGTCATTGTGTGCATGGCTCTGAGCTAAGAATAACCCCAGGACATTTTTACCATGAAAAGTTCCACGAAACCTACAAAAAGAAAGGCCTGAGAGACCTCATTACTGAATGTTCAAACAGCAAGGCAAGTTTATTTGTTCCGCACATTTCATGTACAAAGACAATTCAAAGTGCTTTACATAAAACAACAATCAGAAGAAATATCAAAGGTGTGATCATTACAATAAGATTTAAAGAAAGTTAAAAAGAAGTGAATTTAAATCAAGCATAGATAAACATTGCTGATGTAAACTTTTGAATATAAATGAATCAAATGCAGCTGAGAACAGGTGGATCTTTAACCTGGATTTAAATACTCTGAGTGTTTCAGCTGATCTAAGGCTGATCTTTCTGGAAGTCTGTTCCAGATCTGTGGAGCATAGAAGCTGAATGCAGATTCTCCATGTTTAGTTTGGACTCTAGGAACTTACAAAAGACTGGATCCAGATGAGTGGAGAGGTCTGGCTGGTATTTACTGGGTCAGGAGGTCAGTCATGTACTTTGGTGATAAACCATTCAAAGCTTTATAAACAGTATCATAATCTTAAAGTCTATTCTCTGGCAGACAGGCAGCCAGTGTAAAGACCTCAGAACTGGACTAATGTGGTTCTACTTTTTTTGTTCCAGTGAGAACACGAGCAGCTGAGTTCTGAATAAGCTGTAGTTTCCTGATTGTTTTTTTTTTGGTAGTTCTATGAAAACACTGTTACAGTAGTCAAGTCGACTAAAGATGAAAGCATGAACTAGTTTTTCCAGGTCCTGCTTGGACATCAGATCTTTAATCCTTGAAATATTTTGAGATGATAGTAGGCTGATTTTGCGACTGCCCTAATGTGTTTATCAAACAGGAGGTCTGTGTCCATCACTACACCCAAGTTTCTGGTCTGGTTGGTGGTGTTAAGATGAATAGATTGAAGCTCTGTAGTGACTTCCAACCGTTTCTCTTTGGCCCCAAAGACAATAACCTCAGTTTGGTTTTTGTTTAATTGAAGTAAGTTGTGACACATCCAGTCATTAATGTCCTCAATGCATTTACCAAGAGCCTGTACAGGGCCTCGGTCTCCTGGTGTCATTGTAATAAATATATGTGTGTCATCTGCATAGTTATGGTAACTAATGTTGTTCTTTATAACCTGGGCCAGTGAGAGCATGTAGATTTTAAATAGAAGTGGCCCCAGGATGGAGCCTTGGGAAACTTCACATGTAATTTCTGTCGGCTCTGATGTGAAGTTACCAACTGACACAAAATATTTCCTGAACCAAAGCTTTTCATTGGACTTCTTTCAGAACCCTCTGCAGTCTACTAGTGGTGGAGGGATTAGAGGTGAAGGTGCATCAGACCTTCTTCAAACAAACAGGTGCCCGTGAGAGTCATTTCTCCAGATAAAAAAGGTGATGCTTCCAAAGCCATCTGGATTAAAGAATGGATCAGCAGCTCAGGTGTTCCACAGGGAGCTGTACTCTCATCCTTCTTTCTTCCTGAGTATCTTCAATAAAAGTCAAGAGTCCTGTCATCCACAGAAATACTCTAATTACTTTACAGCTGCATCACACATGGACAAAGGACGAAGTACAGAGAGCAGGTGGACCCTCTGTGACCAAGTATTAAACCAGCAATCTGATACAGTGGTTACAGAAGTATTCAGACCCCCTCTATACATTTTTCACTCTTTGTTATATTGCAGCCATTTGCTAAAATCATTGAAGTTCATTTTTTCCTCATTAATGTACACACAGTACCCCATATTGACAAAAAACACAGAATTTTTGACATTTTTGCAGATTTACTAAAAAAGAAAAAATGAAATATCACAAGGTCACAAGTATTCAGAGCCTTTGCTGTGACACTCATAGATTTAACTCAGGTGCTGTCCATTCCTGTTCTTCTGCTCAGGGATTTTGTTTTTTACTTTCATCATTCTCTTATCATCTCTTTTTTTTTTTTACAAACATGCACTGTTTTTCCACACCTAATATAAGTCATGCCTGCTACTCGTTTATTCCACCACTTCCAGGTCTGGTACATTGTTCATACGATCAGCTGTTGTCACCTGGCATAATAAAAATGCAGCAGCACATGGCTGTTAACTATTTCTTTATTAAACAGCACTATGGTGTTAAGATAATTCCACTGCCAGGAGATCAATAACATTCAAAGAAGTGACATTCTGTTTCAGTTTAATAAATGAGCCTCGATGTGCATGCTCACTCGGTTACACAAAGATCTGTGTTATGTTTATTCCACCAAAGCAGAATCTTGTTATAGGGATTCTATGCAAAGCATGCATGACACCACAATGTTCTGATTAATGTCTGGGATTTTCTGCTGTCACATCATCTTTCATCGTGCTTTTCTGGAAACAGGTTTGTGTGGTTTATTGTTGCAGTAAAGTTGAAGTTTTGTCACTGAAAAGCATCAGAAAGACTTCAGGAAAATGCCCTACACAAACAGAACTGGCAGATTTGTTGCAGCAGCTTCTCTGCATTCGCCTCCACACAGTCTGACCAGGCGGCTGAAACCAAAACAAAAAACTTTTCTAATAAACATTCATTTTTATTTTTGATAAATGTCTGATT
The DNA here is from genome assembly GCA_036245035.1 of Adrianichthys oophorus. Lineage (NCBI taxonomy): Eukaryota > Metazoa > Chordata > Actinopteri > Beloniformes > Adrianichthyidae > Adrianichthys > Adrianichthys oophorus. The sequence continues at coordinate 8,516 of BSAI01005491.1, read as the reverse complement.
TGTCCTCCAGAATAATTGTAATATTCCCGTTAGAATGAATTCAGATTTTTAATTTGTTGAAATTTCACATGAATTTTTTTTTCTCTTGTTTTCCCCAGATATAACAGATTTATCCACTTTTAAAGTGGAGAATAAGCATTTGAAGTCCTGTTTACTGTTGTTTGTTCGGAATTTAAATTAAGCTCCGCCCACCACACACACACACACTATAAATGCCCAACATTCTTCCTGGTGTACAAACCAGCCAAAACCAGCTGCTTGCCTGCCTGTCCTGAGGAGGCAGCGCCTCACACCACAGCTCAGAACATGTCTCTGCTACTGGAAGAAGACCTATCCTGCACCATCTGTCGGGAAATCTTCAGGGACCCCATTGTTCTGTCCTGCAGCCACAGCTACTGCAGGGCTTGTCTGCAGAACTGGTGGAGTGGCAAACAGATACTGGAGTGCCCAGTGTGTAAGAAAAGGTCATCAATGAGTGACATGACCTCCAACTTGGTGTTGAAGAAAGTTTGTGAAGCAATCTTAGACAGGAAAAGAAAAGAAAGGAAAGTTCTCTGCAGCCTCCACGCTGAGAAGCTGAAGCTCTTCTGTGTGGATCATCAGGAGCCGGTGTGCCTCGTCTGTCTGCACTCAAATGCACACGCTGGACACAACATCAAACCTGTTGAAGAAGTTACAAGGCATCATAAGGAGCAGCTCGAAGATCTCCTAAAGCCTCTGAAGGAAAAACTGAGGAATCTGAAAGAAGTGAAAGAAAACTTTTGTCAAACAGCAGAACACATCGAGTTCCAGGCCCAGCAAACGGAGAAGTTCATCAGGGAGCAGTTTGAGAAGCTTCAGACCTTCATACAGAAGGAAAAGGAGGCCAGGATAAAGGCTCTGAGGGAGGAGGAGAGGAAGAAGAGTCAGGCGATGAAGGTGAAGATTGAGACTCTGAGTAAAGACATCGCAGCTCTCTCAGACACTGTTCAAGAGACAGAAGCCGCTCTGAGGGATGAAGAAGTCCTGTTTCTGCAAAGCTTCAAATCTGCTGTGATGAGAGTCCAGCAGAGCCCCCCCCCTGGAAGAGCCACAGCCCGTCTCTGGAGTGCTCATAGACCAAGCCAAACACATGGGAAACTTGACCTTCAAGACCTGGAAAAAGATGAAGACTATGGTCACGTTCACACCCATCATTCTGGACCCAAACTCTGCAAATCCAGAACTTTCTCTGTCCCCGGATTTGACTGCTGTGTTCTGTGGACCAAGACATAACCTTGCTGATAATCCTGAAAGGTTCAGCTGCTTCCACATCGTCTTAGGCTCCATGGGCTTCAGCTCAGGGGCCTACAGCTGGGATGTGGAGGTCCGAGAAAACACAGACTGGTTTGTGGGCGTGGCTTCAGAGAGTGTGAACAGGAAGGGAAAGCATCTATCTTATTTATGGAGAATAGGATGCATCAGTGGAGAATACATGGCACGCTCGCTATCAGATCCATCTACAGTTCTACCAAATACATGGAAGCTCAACCGGATCCGGGTCCACCTGGACTGGGATGGAGGGAAGCTGGTGTTCTTTGACCTCAAGGCCAACAAACACATTCACACCTTCACTCATCGCTTCACAGAGAGACTTTTCCCGTACTTCAACACGGTGAGCCCACAGCCGCTCCGGATCATCCCGGAGACGCCGTCCATCCTGCAAAAGTGAGGATCAGCAGACCTGCAGCTCCTCCGCGAACACCTCCACCCTCCACTGATGGAGGAGCTGAGCTCAAACAGAGCTGTGTCACTGAGGGAGGGGGGGCACATTCATCAAGAGACCTATAAAGTAGAAAACCTGATTTGCAAACTCATTTAGAACTTCAAGTTCAATATTTTGGGAAAATTTCATCAAGTTGGTTTAAAATTGCTTGTTTCTCTTTATGTGAAATTTTAGTCCATAAAAACCCGACCCTAGAAAAGAGAACGACACAAAAACAGACATTCTCACAACTGAGCGTGAAACATGTTTGTTTCTTCTGTTTATTTTGTACTAATAGTTGTAGTTTTTTAAAGGGATCAAAATGTGGAGAATCAAACAGTTTGAGAGGAGACCACCTAATGTTAAGTTGTGAACACATGGACCCATACAGGGGGTTGACCCGTACAGGTGATGCTGTGGTACAGTGCCCTTACACCACACTCTAGTCATTGGTAAGGTGTGAGTACTGGCTCTTTACTGACCGCACACAAATGCTGCACGCATGGGGTGTGCACATGATCCCTTAGTGCTTGTAGGATGTCCACACAAACTACACTCTGATTGAAAAATGTCCTCATTTCTAACAGTCATGCTGCAGCAGAGAGAGCGCACATATCATGCGACCAGCACTAACGGCCTCCTTCCACAGTTCATAAGACCTCAGAGTGGTGAATGTGAACATGCAGCATTCCTGATCAGAACAGCATTGTGTAAATGTCCTTGGGTCACTTGATACAGATTACCATGAAAGCATCTGAACAAATCCGTGGTAGGGTCACAGGCAGTAATCGGATCAAACCCTGGAGAATCCTGCAGAAGACCAGAGCAGATCCCTGGGAGCTTCTTCACAACAGAACGCTGCCAAGTCCAGAGTTTGAACCCAAAGGTTTCTGGTTTAAACCAATCTGGACTCAGAGAAAGGTGGTCCACAGTGAAAACCTGTCAGTGCAGTACAACAGTAGGATGGTCACATGCTGGACAAATGTATCACCATGTATGTGTTACAGTTTAAACAATCTAAATGTTAATAAAGCTCTCATGGATTTTTCTGCTGTTTGTGTGGCTGAGTCAGCTGAAAACAGGAGATTCAAACATCATCTAAACTGAAGTGAATTAGAGGAATGGAAAATCCTGATCTGTGTTTCTACAGCTTCTTCAAACTCTTCTGGAAAGTCTTTTTGCTTTCATCACATTTCTATTTTCGGAACAGGAACAACCGCTCCAGTTACCGAACAGAGCATCCTGTCCGGCAGGTAAGGGCGGTTTCTCCGACGGGGAAGATGTCAGAAGAAAACCCACATTTTAAACTGACTGAACAAAGAAAATTCCAGTTGTAGACTGTAAAGTTTAAACCTTTCTGACGTGGACTGATATACATGTCAACCACAGGTCCTGCTGCTCTTCATGTTTCAGGAACATTGGCTTTAATCCTGAATAACGTGACCCTACTGTAGAAACATCATGGAACGTGTATCTCCTTAAATCTTGATAATGGTTCTTCCCTTGTGGACCATGATGGTGTTTCCGATCTTTACGTGAAGAACTGCATGTTTGTTAAAGGCACTACATTGATAAAAAAAAATATTTTAGTTCTGAAAATCAGTTTCTGGCAGGAAGTTCTGAAAGGAGCCATCAGAACCAGTTTTTTGTTTGTCTTTGGTTCTGATCCCTTAAAGACCCACTCTGATGAAAATGGTGTTGAATGAGCCACTTCTGAGACAACAAGCTTCAACAGATCTTCATTATAGACATTTAGATGGATGGATGTGCATATTCTTTTATTTCTGTGCTGAAAAACACACTTATTTACTGATCTTTAAGTGAATCAGACTATTATTTTTGCAATAAAAAGATCCATTTAGATCAATATGTGAGGTTACAACAAGTTAAAGAGTCATTTTGTTATCAACTGCTTATTGAATCCGTGTTCTCAGTTGTCATGCCAGCACCACAGCGTGTGTTCCGTATGCATTCAGCTCCATCCACGGGTAGGAGTCTGACGCTGAACATGCACACCTTTCTGAAGGCGTCCTGACCTTCTGACCTGAAAACTCCACATCTAGCGCTCATATTTTTATCTTTGAGGAAAACAAATGCTACTGGCAGGACCAATCAGGTTTCCCCAGGAACTAGATAGCGTGGGAGGGTGAGGGGTCCCCACCACACACCTAATAAATTGCAAGCCTGACTGGGTTGCATAGCGTGCTGTCATCGCCGTGCAACCAGGAAAGGGCTTGAGAAGTGCGTGCTCCTGGACACTTAGGGGTAACGGATTACAAAGTAACAAATTACTGTAACTGAATTACGTTTGTCAGTAATGGAGTAACATAACAAATTACAGTTCAAGCTTTGGTAACTAATTACAATTACTGGACTACAGAAACCCTCGTTACTTTGGTTTTGTAGGCTCTGACATTTTCTCTTGGTTAAATGAAAGGAAACGGAGATAAATAAATTTTAAAAAGCAACTGGCGCATACGTGTGTGCACATGCGCGTAGAGTACAGACGTGCCCTCAATGCTGCAGGCACTATGCTTTCCAAACTGGCTCAAAGATGAGAGGAAAAGAGACGCGGCAAGGAGTCCTGTCATCCCAGTGGAGCAGCAGGTGAGCAGCAGGTGAGCAACAGGTGAGCAACAGGTGAGCGGCAGGTGAACTTTATTTTTTTTCCCTAAGCTGCACGTGACTATTGGTCAAAACGAGTTTGCACTCTGCACTCCACGGGAGTGCATAGTTTGGTAGACTTGCAGCAGCGCAGAACAGTGCATGGAATACATAAAGTCAGCCAGAAAAAACATGGAGACACAGTTCTTTGTGTTTTCAAAAAACTGTCTTAGTTTCAGATTTGATAGACATGAATATAGAGATAAATATAGAGATGAATATGGACATTAATCTAGAGATGAATCTAAAGATGAATATAGAGATAAATATAGAGATAAAAATAAATTTAGACATAAATATAGCGATTAATAGAGATGGAAACAGAGATGAATAGACATGAATATATTGAATTACTTTTTCAAATAGCTAATAAAAAAAGTAATTTAATTACAATTTTGATCCATAACTAAGTAAAGTAATTAATTACTTGGTTAAAGTAACTTACCCAACACTGCTCCTAGACGACATTGCTGCCTGAGTGGGCTTGGATCCCTCAGGTGGCAACTGCGGAGCTGGCTATCAGGTGTCGTGGTAGGACGGCTGGGTCAGACGGTGCGCCTCATCTTGCTTCCAATTAAGGAATCACATGGTGGCCTGGACCTCAAATGCTCAGGCAGGCCAGAATAGTCCTCAACCATTTACTGTTAAACAAGTGTTAACTCTTTCACTCCTGATGACAATAGCAGGGGTGTGCAGAACTCTGGATGGGCGGGTGCTGAAATGTTAAAAAGGGCAGGTGGAGCACAAGTTTATCAACTTTCAGGACAGTATTATATGTAGTAACGCATATTTGTAGAACTTTGTAGAACTCCTCCAAGGTCTCCAAAGCATGGTTGCTGGAAGCTTCTGCACTTTCCATCTTGTGACATGTCCTGGAACCTCAGATTGGGGTGGTGGGGGTGGTGGTAGGACAGGTCGCCTCCAGACAGAAGATCCATTTACAGCTGATGCTTTGCAGTGTCATTTCCTCAAGAAATTAATAACAGCAGGAGGACTTTCATTAAAGTGTTGAAGACAGTTTATTTTCCAGTTATAATTTTGAACAAGGGTTACAAAATCCACCAACACCAGCGTTAAGAAAATGTGCTTGACAGTGCACGTAGAAGGCCTTTATATTTGTTCTTTGGATTCTTGGCTGGAGTCTCTTGAAAGCACCCCCTCGTAACCTCATCCTGATGTCCTTCTACAGGTCACGTTCTTCCTGAAGAGCTGTCACTACCTTTCCAGGAGCCTCTCCAGTTGTTGACTTCACATTACACACTTTTATTTCTGTGTTTTTAATGCACCTGATTACAAATGAAACCGTTCAGTGTGGGACATTTTTAGTGTCATCTGAATAAAGGCGTTGTCATTTAATGTGAAATTGCAGGACGTGGGCGGGGTCTGTTGAGTGTATTAGGTTTTGGGAGTGGCCTCTCATTGGCTCCCATCTCCATCTCCTGACAGCTGTTTCCTCTCTGTGGACTTCAACTCCATCTCTGCTTCTTTTTCTTCAGCCTTTCCATCAATCTCTGTTTTTGGAGGAACAAGAGCTTCCTCTCCGTCTTTCTACCTCGTCTGACCTCTCTCTCCTCTGACTGTCCACCAGAGAACAAAGCACACTTTAGCTTAGACCTTCATCTGTTCTTTATCAGCCAGACTTGGCCACACCAAGGCTGTTATAATGAACTAAAACTCAATGTAATGAAACATTTCATTTAACTGAAAATCAAAATAAAAATGTTTGAAAAATAAAAACTTGAAAAATATTTAAACAACAAAAACTAAACTGAAACAAGTAAACACTGGAAATAACTGAACCTAAACTAAACAAAAAAAACAAGTTAAAAAGGAAAAAAAAATTGAAAAATTCAGAACTATATGAACTCTGGACAAAATGAAAAACTAAATGGCAATAAAAAGACTGAACAAATCAGAAACATAAATGTCTGGTTCTGATCCTGTGCCTTCAGCCTCGTTCTGCTTATTCCTCTCCTCACAATAACAGAAACCAGATCAATCAAATGGGAATCGGATGAGACTTTGGAGGAGCAGACATCCTCCATCTGCTCACCTGATAAAATCACAGCTCACTTCAGCCGCCGCACTGCGGCGCCTCAGCTGATGCCGCGGTCACTTGCTCCTGGTGAATAGGGTGGGGGAAGCCAGCCCAACAACTTAGAAACAAAGTAAACTATCTGCAGCGCCACATCATCTCCTGCCCACGGGTACCGCTCGCTGCAGCTCAGCGTCAGCAAGTCAGGGGGTGGGCGAGGCATGTGAGGGGGTGCCAGGTGTATGCTGGGGGCAGGTTCATCATGTCTGAATTCATCATTTGATTTTGCTGTGGTAGATGCATGTAAACGCTTCAGGCTTTCACACATGAAAATGGGACAAAAAGGTCACTTTGTGCTTCTTAGCAAAAGTTCTCAAGGCGTTCTCCCACTAAAAGAGAACGTGAGCTAGAATGAGACCGTGGTGAGACAGCTTACTGTTACCCTACTGATGTTCTAAAGCGGACATCCTCTGATGACCGTTCTAAAAATGTGCACGTTTCATTCAGAGAGCCCAGAATTCAGCATTTCTTCTGGGGTAGTAAACTATATTTTTTGGTTCATTTGTCCTCAATGGCCCTCAGCGACTGCCCAGTCGACCTGCTGGAACCAGGTCTCCTTCGTAGACATTTCCTGAAAATGTTGCATCCCCAACATGAAGGCGGCGTTTAGAGAGCAACAAGTGAGTTTCCTTTCAGATAATTTATTTTGTACAGGGTTTAAAGCAGAAGGTCATGCTCTGTGGAGAGGATGTTACACACACTCCAGATGTTTCCTCAGATCAGATGATTATCTTACAAAGATAGCGAGTCAATAAACTTTCCTGCATCAAAGCATCTGAGAAGAGAACGTTCAACATCACAAGGCTCAAGCTGCACGCCACGAATCCAGCACAGGAGTCTGAGCCCCGCCCCCACAGAGCCGAGGAAGTGAATCAGTGATCTTCTGGAGGAGAGCGCTGTGGGGAAAGACTGAGGGGTTCCTTTACTTGGGGGGCCTGTAGGCGATCTTGCGGCTCTTCAGCACAGACCATCGGTGTCTCTTCATGTAGTAGAGCAGCGGGACAAGGATGGCAGAGCCCATCAGCAGCTGCAGGAGCAAACACAGGGGCACGCTGTCAGATGCATGATGGGACAGTTCTGCTCTGATATGAGGAGCTGCACCTCCAAACACATCTGAAACATGGAGCATTACTACATTTCTGCAGCAGACAGACTGAAACTGAAGCTGCTTGAAGACAAAGTCCATCTGCATGTGGATCTACAACCTGCTTTGATGGAAAAAGACTTCAGGCCACCAGAAACCTCATGCTGACCTTTGCCCTTAAAAAGATCCTGATTTCAAAGGGTCTTAATTGGTTTAAACAAAGTTTTAAAGAAAAAAAATAAATTGAAGGTGAAGAGTTATCATAGAGATCTGAGGGAGACACCATGACTACCATGTTTTGCCCTCAGCTCAGCTGCAGGCACCATGACGGCGTCAGTGACCCACATTGTGAGGCGAGTTTGGGTATATTTTGACCTGTCAGAGCGCCAGCGCTCATCTGCTTCTGTTTTCATCAGAACTTTGGACGTGCATGTCAGCCTGAAGGTTTCTTCAGGGTTTAGACTAGTGTAGTGATGATCCACCTTCATTCATGTCTCCTTGTTGGTCACCGGTCTGATGTAGGGCATACATTACGGCTGAACCCTTCATACCGTCTGTTACCTGCAGGAGCTCTTCAGTGAGCAGAATGTATAAACCCTTTAGTGCATGTGGGCGTGTGCGTGTTTGTGTGTGACTCCCGCCTGTACCTTCAGCCCCATGCGTTTGCGTTGGTCGTGCTCCGGCTCAGCAGCCCACCTCAGGAAGGTGCAAACATCTTTAGCCACTTGACTCATGGTGGCAGGGGTTCCTATGGCAACAGGAAACGGCAAGAGCGTAAAGATCTGATACCGCTCTCAAAGCGAGGAGCAGACTGAAGACTCACCATCCTCGTACTCCAGAATCTCGTTGTAGATGGGCGGGGCCATGCCTATTGCCTGGCCAGGGAAATAGGGGTTGTAGTAGAGTCCTTCACGGACAGTGACCCCTGCAGGAGGGTCGCAGTAACCCGT
>BSAI01005443.1:0-13109 GCA_036245035.1 Adrianichthys oophorus | reverse complement strand
AAAAAAAAACACGGCTGGTCAGATTTAGGCTGTGTAGCCCTCAGTTTAGAGATAGATCTAAGATAGAAACACATTTTTGACAGATGTCTTGAATGGGTGTCCTTGGAACATCACATGTAACACAAGCGTCCGACTTTTACAGAAGCCTACTTTTTCTCCTGTGAGTCACTTCCGTTTTTGGTAGGAAGCCCAGATTTGTTGCAGGGGGGATTGAGGAGGATAAGCTGCTGCTGTTGATCAGGACGATATAAACAAGGCATTGGCATTGGCATGAGTGGAAAAACTAACTGCTGCTTCTCTCCGTTCTGTGGCGTAAATTAATGTAAAATGTAGTTTATAGCAGAACTATTTTTTTCAGCGGCTAACTGCAGCTTTGTATTCCTGCGCATGCATTCCAGTTCGTCGTCGTGTCTGGAAGAGGACGTGTTCTGTTTTCTGGCTTGAACAGAGGTCTGCAGCAGCATTAGTTTAACCCCCTGAAGAAGAAAAACTCTGAACAGAAGATGGCTCTTTGTCGGGGAACATTTATGGAGGACTCTCGGCGTCGTTGTTGCTCATTTGGAGTTTTACATTTCCAGCTGGCGACGACGTATCTCGAATTTAAAACCGAGAGACTTAAACCTGGACCGCTGGTGTCGTTTTCTGGATGTTTGGAGTTAATTTTGAGTGTTTTTAGGTTTGTATTCTTGCTGGGGGGCTGAGGGTTATTTTTAGTTTCAATGTCCTCTGGATTGAGAGGCCTCCCAGCTCTGGAACTACTTCCTACAGGGACGCTTCACTCATTGTGTTGCTTCCGCCCACGAGTTTCTTCCTAGTCGGAGGGGAAAGTAAGCGCCGGTCAGTCAGTAGTGCGTACCACTGTGGACACATTCATTGTGTGAGTAAACGCCTTTTTCTTCTCCGATTTATTTATTTTAACGAACACTTTTGTCAAAGTTCTGTTCTCATGGAAACTTTTACTTTGTAAATTAGCGGACACGCTTTAAAATATTTATTCGAGATGCGTTCAGGTGTCGTTGCAGAAAAAAAAACAATTTTATGTGAAAGATACAGTGAATGTACGCGGTACATTTAAACTCTCGTGTTAGTTTGCTTCTCCTTTCTTCTGTCGACTACTGGGACGCTGTTGGAAAATGCCCGGTTTTTCTCACAAACAGGTGGAGGTTGGCGTTAACATTTCCCACATACCGCCACAGAGTCCCCGATCAGCCGCTGTCCCGAAACCCAGAGCCCTTTCCTTTGGTGTTGTAGATCCACAGCCTGATTATTTTAAAGTCCCAAATCACCATGCCTATATTATGTATATTAATTATTATTTTTAAAACAAACTAACGCGACAGCTTTTCTGACAAAACGCAGCGAGAGCTGCAAAATCCCACCTCATCATTAAAAAAATACACTTTACTTTTTGGCTGTTATTTTCTTTTTTTTTTTTTCAGATTTTGTGACATTTATAAAATTGTATTTGAATTGCACATTTCATATACAAGACCATTCAAAAAACGCAACTTAAAACATTCAAAAGTAACATTTCAAATAAAGGACTTGTAACAATTTAAATGGGGTGCAGCGTCTCAGAATCCATGCCCTCTGCTTGTCGCAGTCGTCCCCCCACTCTTATCAGCCCAGTAAAAGAATCGTATTCAGGTGAGGGTGCACAGATACGACTGCTTCTCGGCACAGCTTGTCCCTTTGTCAATGCCTCAAACTCGCCCCCAAAACTATCCAGCTGTGCAGTTTTGATAATGTTCATCTCCTCATTCCATGATGCAAAGGCGCTGGGGTAACAGACTTGGCTACTTCAACATGACCACAGAACATCCCTTTACGCAACTCTTCTGTTGGGGTCTCCGCACGGCAGGAGGGTTGGAGCAAACAAGCTGTGCTGCTTGTCACCAATTTGCGACCATAAGCTGGTTTAAAGTCAGAATATTTTCATGGAGCGGACTTTAAGACGTTTATATACTTTAAGACTTAATTCATGGGACATTCAGAAAAACGTTGTTTTCTAAATACAATAACAGACGTGAATCCACTTTGAATAAAAGTTTATCAATAACATTACACAGCCTTTGTTGAACTGAAAAAAGTCCCCTTCGTGAGAGCGCTGCATCTTTACTGTCAATGACATAATGAGAAGAATCCAAAACATTATAACGCTTTTAGGCTGTTTTTTGTTACGATTTCATTTTAAAATGAATCAACTGGAGGTTGAATTGGGAACATCTGCTCTCCTGTAGTAAATCTGTCCTTGTTTTCTCAGCATGTTTTAATTTGAGTTTACAGTTAGATGACATTAAAAGATGTGTTAATATTATTTATATATGCTATTTTCTGTTTTTTTCTAAGTATGAAAATAATTTTCATTCTCTATATATGTCAATGGTTTAGACTAAAGGTGACTGACAGTTCTCTTCATAGAGGTCTTATGGGGGTTTTTTATACGTGCTAAAGAGAATAAACAACACTTTTGTGATAGAATATAAAAAACATCATAAACCGTGTGAAAACGCCAAAAGCAGAGAGCAAAGTCTGATAAGAAATCTGAGTCATATAAAACAGTTATCTTATGTTTTCATTATACTGTGACATCCTCTCTGCATTCAACAAAATATCATTTTTTAAAATAGCACCTATAGGTTTTCTTTGTATAATAATGTAATAATTTGTCTGATTAAAAAAATGTGCCTGACTGGTAGATTTTTTTCATCCACCGGCAAACTTAGCTGGTGAGTCAAAAATGAAATGTTGACCAGTGGGGTTGTGACTTCAAACTTGGAGCATCAAACCACACGCAGCAAAACCTGCTTGAAGGTCTTAGCAGTCAAAAATGGGAGTACAACAAATTAATTTCAACACCTGGAAGAGGGACTCTGTCAAGTGCAGAACGGTTTCTCTTTAGAAGATGCTTAAGCTAGTGGTAGCTCACAAAGCATCTGCTGCATTGATCTACAAACATGTTTACAGCTTGTATTTAGTTGAACTTTGTGTTTGAGCATATTTCCAAAGTTGATGCTAAAATAAAATAGTTTTTGTTCAATATATTCTGTCATTTGTATTTTCTTTTTTTAAAAAGTAAAGGAGGGCGAAAAAAAATCAATGAAAATCATATTTTGTGTTAACAAATTGTGATTTAATTTTTTTGGCCATATTGCCCAGCTCTTGCTTCAGTCCTACGCTTTGTTTCTGACTTGTAGTTGATGCAAACTTGCGGATTATTTCACATTATTTTGCGCTGCAACTTCCCGCATTATAGGAGCTCAGTTTGCAGGTATTATTTTTAATATACGTGATTCCCGCAATCCCGCTGCGAAATTCAGGTCCTGGTATAAATTTTTGAATTGAAGAACAAATAACCATTTCTAAAGTCTGAGTAAAGAGGAAGAGTAATGCCGCAAGTGCAGGGATGTACTGCGATCAGCTGTGAACCACTGCGGCTGCAGTGCAACCGAGCAGCTTTGCTTCAGATAATTTGAGTCACAGGGTTGAATGAGGTTGAGTAAGATTCCATTATTGCTGACTGTGTTTCAAAAATATGGAATATAGAAAAGAGGAAATCATTTTGCTCTACCCATTCTTTTGGAAAACTGTTTCCAGAATATTGTGATTCTCTACTATATTCTTCTGCTATCATGTCAAAAAGGTTATGCTAAAAGGGTTGTGTGCATGTCGTTGGACACAAGGATAAGTATGGAGTCAGTTCATTCTCATAATTCAGAAATGCATACAGTCTGTGTCACTGTCACAGACTGACTTCACCAACTGTGACACACACATACGCTGTGCGTGTAGTGAGCACCGCAAACACCAGAGGAGACAAGAGGGGTCGCTGCCCAGCTTACACCAAAGGGGTTACCCACAAAGTGTGGACGTATTATTCTGTAGTTTTTAAGTCCTCCGAGCATCACATAATGTTATTTTAATAAAAATGATCACTATTAATAAGCAAATTTTCTAATGTCAAGGACTGGGTAACAAGTTTATTTTTCTTACGTTTCATTCATCTAAATGTATATAGATTTTTGATTACTAGTCTTTAATTTTTTATATTGAACAATCATTGATTCTCTCATTGTTTTTACAGGTGAGGTAAAAAAAAATCAGTGCAGAGGAAACTGAAGATGGGCTGGAAAATCTTTTTGCGGTTTGGAGTTTTTCTCGTCTTCTCTACAGTAAACGGCTCGTCTCTCAGGTTTGAATCCAGAATCTCCTTCACTCTCACCTTCAGGTTAACTGCTGTGCTTTTTGTCCAGCATCAACTACAAGTACATCACTGACACGTTCAGATGAGCTGAAATTGTTCTTAGCTGAGATTGATTCATGAAGAATGTTCCACAGAACCATTTTCAAAAAGTTTTTACTTCTTTAGCAGAAAAAGGAGGCTCTTTTTTTTCATTGCATCTTGTATTTCTGCCTGGACTTTGATTATTTTAACTGATTGCATGAAATGCTTTGTTTCTTGTAGAGTGCCTGACAACTTCACTTGTTACAACTCATCTGACCCAACCGCCCTGAATGCATCGCTGCTGTACAATGATCTTTCACTTGACGGGCATCTCTGGAAACGAGACAATATCCAGAAACCTCTCCCCTCTTGTTCTGCTATAGGAGACCGTTTGTTAGATCACACATGTGAGGTCTGCAGAGACAAGGAGGTCTTTGTTGTTTGTCAAAACCTGTCAAAAAGTGTGGATCTGCGGATGGAGGGTTCAGGACCCATCAGGATCTCCAGATGTGGTGAGCCAACAGCTGGGTGATGAGCTCGCCTTTCTTTTGTCTTTCAGTTTCTAATGTCTAAATAGTGTGACTGCAGTTCAGGTATTGCTGAAACAAGAGTAGTGACTTGTGAGGCTTTCTGAGGTATAAGCTGTCACTTGTAAACTGTAAACAAACTGGGCGGCATTGGGTCCCATTTTTAAAGTCTTTGCTATGACCTTTTCTGTCAGTCTCAGGGCAGACAATCTTCCACCAGGCCTTTTAGGGAGTAGAGGATCAGATTCCCTCTCAAGGAAGGAATAGTAAAACAGGAAGAGGACAAAGTAGAGGCTTATAATTATACATTGATAGTTGTACATCCAAAACTAGTGACATACTTTAACCCGGTTTGGTGTGTAAGTTGGTTTGAACTTTTTTTTTTTTTTTTTGTACACTGTTGTTTAAGAAGCTGCCATACAGGTTTATGTGCAGCATGAAAAGAGTGGAGCTAAAAATATAAACAAGTGATGCAGGCAGGATTATTGTTTTTGTTGTCAGGACTAAAGCTATAATGTGGGATGTTTGACACGGATCTGCATCTGTCGTCGGTTTGATAGCTCAAGTCAATGGTAAGCTAGATCATCTTGTTGGCTATCTAGCTTATGTTTTTGGCCCCCAAACTTCTGTTCCTAAATTCCCCAAACTTACAACTCAGGAAGTGCCAAGTGTTGCGGTTTTGCCACTTGAAGCTGGTTGCAGAGGGGTTTACTTCACTGTTTCCTTTGTTTAAAAGTCTAAAGTTTTCCCTTAAATCAACCTATGAAAATGCAAAAGTTTGTTGGATTATCACACTGAACCCCTGTGCGAGTATGAAGCACTGAGGGCACAGACTTTATCACAGAACATCATCACACAATCATGAGTCATTGCATAAGCATTGTGTGTCCACCATTTATCAACAAAAAGTTTGTGCAGTTTGAAAATAGTTTGTGTTTATAAATAAGTAGTTCCCTGTAAATTGAAGTTATAGATGGAGGTTTGAAATGAAAGCTCCTTTTAAAGGTTCTACTGTTCTTTGCTTAGAAAAAATGGTTCCATCAGTTGGTTTTAATTTTTTGATTGTCATAGACACAAATGTGAAAATATTCCTAAAGCAACTCAATATTGTTACAGTAGTGAGATATTGGAAATTGTGTGCTGTTTTGCTGGTGTGTCTGGAGGTGCGCTTGGTTTAATTGTTTGTTTTACAGTGGAAAACAACTTTTATGTATAGAAACAAAACATTCAATGCTCAGATGCTGTACTCTTTTTTTTTTTTTTTTTTTTCCCCCTGATCAGTTAAGTTTGACGTGCAGGAGTGCAAAGTGGATAATTGCAAGAAATACAAGAAGCACTGAAGTGTAACATTAAAGCTTTCAAACTTGAACATAAACAAAGTAACAGGGAAAACACTCGGTGCTTGACAGCAAAGCTTTGACACTAATGACCTTTAAGATGAAGCAGCACGACACCGTCCTCATGAGAGAATTTCAGCTTAGAAACCAGAAGCTAATACAAGCCAACAGTAACTGATATTTTTACTGATTTAAATGAAGAACTTAACACCAACTGTTTGGTTTTGTTTTTTGCAGAATGTGATCAGCTGACCAACAAAGGTAAACCTCGCTGACTCTGATCTGCATTTCTTTCCATTTTTGATGTTTTTGTCAACTTTTCCACTTTTTGTTCTGTTTCAGCTGAAATTCCAACAGCCGCTCCGACGACTGCTCCGACGACTGCTCCGACGACTGCTCTGACTCCTGCTGGAAACAAGTTGCACTGGCCTGTCCCCACTGCTGTCTTCATCTTGTTCATCATTTTTGTAGCAGTTCTCTTCTGCAGGTATCAAAGGAGGTGACTCAGGGTGAGTTACGGTGTTGTTTGGATCGATGGATCAACTCATTTCATTCATAAAATGTTGGCGTCTAAACGTGGATCTTCCTCCAGAAAACACAACCACTAATGATATTTTCTGACCCATCTGTGATCCTCCATCCACTGATGGATTTCTACCACTAGAGTGTCACTTCAGTTTCCATTTTTAAACTCTCCTCCTTGAACATTAACTGTGAGCAGACTCTCATCATGGTCTGGCTGGTTCACGGATTCCACTTCATTGCATTTTTAACACCTTTTATGCAAATGTAGTTGTTTTGTGTATTTCCTATATTCCATGTTAGCCACCTGATTCAGCTCCTCATCAGGCTCAGCAGAGGCTCAATAAAGGCGGGCTTTAAGGTCTGGTGTTAGCAAATCAAAGGACCAAAAACAAAATTGATTCTGAAGTTATTTTCTAAAGGATTTTGATCTGAGAGCGAAATGTTTGACAGAAAAAAAGAGTTCTAGTTTTATTTTTAATCAGATTTACAAACACTTCACTGTGTCTACCTTTTTTTATAGGAGCACAACTGCAAGACTTAAAAAAAAAAATGAAACGGAAAACGTTGAAAGTCCACTTCACTCTTTCTTTGTGTTTCTAGGAAAAGACAATCTGAAGACAAACAAGACCCAGAGGCTGCTGTTGAGATAAAACCTCTGAATGGTGGAAAGCTGAAGGATGTGGTGACGGTCAAAGAAATCCTAAATGGACATTATTGATGACCACATGATCTGTTTGTGGAACAATTTTGGCATTTTGTGATGTGTTACGGCTAGAATGTTGCTCTTCCTTTGTGGAGATGAATTTGTACTCAAAGGGAAATGGAGACATTTGGTGGTGAGCAACCTACAAAGTTGGACGGGGGGTGTGGTGGGGTTCCCTGCCTTCACTGTAGCATTCAGTGTGATCAAGTACACTCCAGGAAACACACAGTCACTCAATTCCCCTTGTGCTCATTCACTTTGTACAAACTCAGTCATGGCAGCTGTTTGGTTTTTTTCAGACCCGTCTCCAAGAATGTTGGGTATGCTACTTCTAAATATGTCTGTGGTCTTCTGTCTCCCCACCACTCGTCCTGTCAGAGCAGCTAAACCTCAATAGATACATTCAGCTTCAATTAAATGAGTTTATAGTAATACACTTGAAGCAGTATTGTAAAAGCAAAACATTTCCATCACTAGAGGCACTCGGCTGCAGTCTGTGTTTATTTGCTGGACAGGACAAAAAAAATCTGTACGGCCAGATGGCTCCAAAATTGATCGGCATTTTTGTTGCACTGGTAAAATTAGGTTGGGGGTATGAGGGGGTATAAGCTAGCGGGAGAGCGTGTAAACAAGGGCACGATGGGAAATTAGCGCAAGCTTACTCCTCGCCAACAGTCCCACGCACAACTCAGAGGTGGATTTCTACTAAAATACTGCCACTCTGCAGAAACTACATTCTAGAAAAGGATTGTTTGATTTTGGCTAAAAACATCCTAATTCAAAGACTACTGGAGAACACTTTTACAATAGATCAAAAGAGTCATTGCTGGCCCCACCTGAAACGTTTTATTGACTGATCCACTTTCAGTGGAAGGGGTGTGGACTTCTGACAAGATAACACGATGGGTGACAGGCGTTGCCATAGAAACGTGACTCAGACTGACTCGAATCAGTCATTGTTTAACTTGTGTTGTCTGGCTCCAACATGGCGACGTTCGTACCACAGAAAAATGGCGACTGAATGGCTTCATTTCACTGGAGATGGAAGTAAGGCATTTTTTATGGCTGACGTCACACTCATGTGGTCCAGTTCTCTATATATAGTTATCAATGGCTACACTCTGGAAGCAGTGACATACAACACCACACTCCTAGGAAATATCAGCGCCACCAGTTGACCTATGAAGAAGATTTTTAAACTGTGGAGCAAAAGTGTTCAGAAGAAACCCAGGAAAACATGCAAACCACAGAAAGGACCCAGCTGGGATTTGAACCAGGGAACGTCCTACAGAAATACAGCCAAAGAGAGAAAAAAATCACAATGGAAATGTACTTGAACTGAACAGAAATAAGATCTCTGTAAGTCGTTACATTTGAAGGTCCTAAGATTCTTTTAGGGCCAAGTAAGGATTTGTCAGCATTTTTCCAAATTGGATTTTCTTTTAAAGATTTGCAGTTTCCTGCTGTGAGTAACCAAAATAAAAAACATAAACTCTTCTAATTATAGAAGGAAACCCATCTCCTTGTTTGTTTTTTTAATTCAGTTACCAAATGTCTTTTTTAAAGTGTTAAGGATAATCTTTGAACATGTTGAACTCCAGAATGAGTAAAGGTAAAGACTTGTTGGGATGATAGCATACACATGCCACACCCGCTGCAGAATGGAAGTAAACTCTAATGCACTGCACACTTGAGCTTTTCCCTGTTAATTAAGTTAGTCGTTTCAGGATTTTTATTTATATTCTTAAATATTTACACAGATTTCTTTGAGTTAAATCATATACATTTATTCTGTGCTTTCAGTGTTTGTAACACATAAACTTTGATATTTTGTTCAGTGTGCTCAGTTTGGTTTGTTTAAGTAATATCCCTTTGAGAGTTGCAGTGCTGGGGGTGAAGGGCGTCACTGAAGCCGTCCAGCCAGTACAGCCTTTAAATATTCCAGTCAGACAGTTGGACAGCCGCCATCTTCCCAAGTTTTCCAAGAGAGAAACAAAAGAGTTGTTTCATGTTATTTTCTTTCCTTCTGTTGGTTGTCATTCATTTGTTATTCCCATTTGAAGACGTTTTTTTCTCTCTCTTTCCACTGAAAGGCCAAGTTTTGTGTGTTTAGTCTTATCAGTTGGGTTGATCAGACACTACATGGGCATCTGAGTCACCTGAACACACTTGGTAACTATCTCCTACTTTCTTCTACATGACAAAACAACAGTTTCTCCTTTACCTTATGTGGCCATGACCACAAACTTGATGACAACCACAAGCTGTGCAAGCAAAGTAAACAACGAAACAGACACTTTCATGAAGAGATCGAAGACTACAAAGTGTCTGAAAAGCTTTGAAATTATGTTAGAAATTAAAACATTTCTAAAAGATGTTTAATAAAAACTGTCAAAAATCATTCAAAGTATCGTATTGACTTTAACCTGTGTCAAATACAATCTAAAAACATCTGGGAGAGCAGGTTTACTCACTACATTAAAATACATAACTGTCTTTTCTTTGAGCAGAATGATCAAAACCTGGAAAGAGCATCAAAGATTTTGGAATATTCCTTCAGGAAACACCACAACACACGTTTAAGAGACTAAAGTCGATGTCTTTGAAAATGTATTGAAACAAATCTACTGCTCAGAGTTTCATTTCCATTAATCCTTTAAAATGTTAAAGGTTGTGAATCACCAAAAGTATGAAATTACCTGCTGTTACACATTAAAATATGAAGCTTTTTTTCCCCTTAATTTTCTGCAGTCATACTTCAGTTCCTCTATTTCCTTGTGGTTTTAAAAACGTCACACACAGAGCAGTCTTCAGCTGTGAAAGGCCCACATCCTAAACCTTCTGATGGAGGATGCTGTCTGTGGACATCAGCAGCGGCGCTGCAGTGTGTTGGAGGAAGAAAATACTGATTCAACAGATTGAAGGTCCAGACATGAAAGCACAGATTATCTGAGAAACTAGAATAAATGAGTCACACAGTTTTGAGATGGTTTAAAAAATGTGGAGTTTATTCTTTAAAACAGTTTTTTGTAAATGTCCCCAGGAACATTTAGAGAGCATCGTTGGCATTATCTTCCTCAGTTTTGACGCAGATCTTCCCTCTGTAAACAAAACAGATTCATCAGTGACTCAAAATGACATGAATTCTGAAAATAAAATATGGGCAATAAGGTAAAGACAGCAGAACGTCAGTTTTTCAAAGTAAAAGCATTCTGAAGCACGGTAGACCAGGAAGGACATTGAAAAATACCAACAACCAATATATGCTCATTTTAACGGTTCAAACCAGAAGCTTCCTGCTGTGTTGAAAAAAAAAAAAGTTTTACACAAACACACCTGAATCTCTGGAATTTGTTGCCAATCTTATCTTTATTGAGGATGACCACATAGAGGATGAAGGGCATAATAATAATAATGATGACCAGTAAAATTATCCACCATGTTGGATTGGCTGAAAGAAAAAACACAAAGGATTGAAACCATTAAAAATAAAAATTAAAAGTCAAAACTGGTTATAAATAATCTAAATCAGTTCCAGAATTCTGATGTGTTTTGAATGATTTAAGATTTAGAAACACTTTTCTGTTTTCTATTTATTATAGTAAATACTAATCTATCAAAACTTTATTTATACAGCACAAGTTATACAACAAAGTATCTTCTAAAAGTACTTCTAAAAAAATTAAGAAAATGAAGCTAAACTAGATGTACGTGTTTTTAGGGGGGTGTAAACATGTATTTTATCTACACTGACACTAAACTGTTTCAAGTTTTATACTTCTTAGGACAACCTCAGTTGTGAGTAGGTGAAAGAACAAACAAATGAATGAACTGATTTGAGTTGAATCTGTTTTACTTTGATGCATTAGTTTAGAAAACCACTATCAATGAATTCCAAGTAAAGATTTTTGGAACTCTGGATACATTTGAATTAAAGAAAGTAAAGTGTCCATCCATTCATTTCCTGAAACCGCTGAATCCCTTTTGGGGTCACAGAGTTGCTGGAGCCTATCCCAGCTAGTGTTTGGTGAACCTGGAGTGCAGTCTGGACAGTTTGGCAGTCTGTCACAGAGCCATACAAACTCATATTCACATCTGGAGACAATTTAGAATCTTCTATTAACCTATGAAGTACGTTTTTTAACGGAGTTCCTAGGGAAAACCTAGGGAACCTAGGGAAAACCCAAGCATGTGTGAGGGGAACATGCAAACTCCACACAAAGAGGTTCCAGCTGGGATTTAAACACCTTCCCGCTGTGATGCAAAAACCACTAAACTACTGTGCAGCCCCAAGTAAAATGTCTTGTCTTATTAGATTAGTAACTAAAACCCAATGACAAACACACAACAGAAAAGTCAAACAACACTCACCATTAGGACAGGCTGCAAAAAGAAGACATGAAAGATCAAGAAAGATTCTCTCGTTAGATGAAAACACAACGACACAAACACACAGCAGGAGGATCAAACACTCACCCTCAGTGTTAAATGTGGGACAGGCTGCAACAAAAATAGAGAAGAAAGTTGAGTTTTCTGTTTTCCCTCTTTCTGGTTGATTGCTTCCTTTGGTCAAATCAAATGATTCATTTCCTCCGTTATTCATTGAGTGAAGTTACAAAATAATGACATCAGTTCAGAGAGTTAGTTGAGTCTTACCGCTTCCTACTATCTGGATTGGGTTTCCATCTCCTTCCATTATTGGAGTTAAGTTCTCTTGTAGTTTAGAACAAACAGCATAAAGAGACTCCTGAAAGCACACCAAACACTGGGAAGGAGCAGGTGGAGGAGACACAGAGGAGCAATGACGAGCTGGACCCTTGTCGTTCCACAGGTTGTGACTGTCGTTGTGAGATAAATACAGAACATCTGCAATCGTGGTGTTGGGATCTGAGGCTTTGAAGCAGGACAAAGACATCTAGAAAAACAAAGAAGATCTAACATTACTAACTCTTTCCTGAGGGAGTGGTGAGGAACATAAGCAGCAGCTGCAGGACACACTGGAACACTGCAATATCCAACACTGGAAACATCCAACACCTTTCGGTTGGTTAAACTGATGCAGGAATGCTGAACTTCCTGTTTTAGGCGAGAACCTGAGCATGAGTCTGTTACAGAGACTCTTTACAACAGAATGAGTATCTTTTCTCTTAGTTTTTATGCATTTTTCTACATGCACACACCAACGAACGCGAGCACACGCGCGAACGCATGCGCACACAATTAAGACGGTCCATCACTTTCTTCCAGTTCCTCCATAAACTCAGACGCAGAGGAAGTGTTGTCTGTAAATCTGAGATGCTGCGGTCGACCAAAAGTACAGCTGATCCGCCACAGAGAACAGTCATCTCTCCTCTTCGTTTGCTCTCATCCACAAACTGCTTATCCGCTCCGCACCTACATCACATATCCTGGGTTGTTTGAATGAAAGGTCCGTTAATGTTGGAAGAAAATAAACAGACTTGTTGACAGAAAAGCGAAAAAAAACGATCACCGAAAAAGAAGAGAATCCAGAAAGTGCCGACGTGGTCCCTGAATGCAGGTTTGAACCGGTTTGAACCTTCACATGTGACATGAACGGAATTTGAGGACTGGAGAGATGGTAGTGATGTGCTTAGTTCTCTTTTCAGTCGGGTATCACAGGGATGATGGTACAACTGCGTGAGACCGTCCTTGCGTAAGGAAGCGAAGAGCTGTCAAAGCACAGCTCACCAGAGGTGTGCCAGTGCGCGCAATGGTCACATGATTGATGCGTTCCTTTAAACTGCATCCGCGCTGCAAGAAAGAGACCCGAT
>BSAI01005429.1:0-10617 GCA_036245035.1 Adrianichthys oophorus | reverse complement strand
GAGTTCCAGGAGAAATTCGTGGTTATGAAATGGCTCACAAGCTGTACAGAAAGTTACCCTGGGCTGATCTCTTTCAGCCCACCATCAAGCTGGCAAGAGACGGAATTCCCATCTCTGACATCCTGCATTCACACATTGAGACCATCCCAAATTGAAAAGAGAGTCAGTCTTTACGGTATGGACAAAAGTATAGCAAGATGTTCCAAAAATGCAAACATAACTGTAAATATTCCAATTTGTTTATCTTTGTTTATCATAAAGCCTCGACTGGTGGAGGGCTGCAGTGATGGTTGACTTTTTACAACTTCTCTGTTAGGTTCAAATAACCTGAAACATTTCTGCAAAACAGAGACAGTTAGGCTCTTTTCATTTGCAAGGAGAGACTGAAGGAGGTGCTCCAACTGTCTCTGAGGCCCCCTTCCGGTCCCTTGCTTTTTATTAAGATCTGGGAGTGTTCTAGTTACAATCAGATGCAGCTCTGAAGGAGGGGTTAAAGAACACAAAAACCTAGCTGCACCTGGAGATCGAAGTTACACATACACACGTCAGCTAGTCAGTTTTTACATGTTATCTCTGATGTGTCTAACCATCCTCCCCGCAGCCAGCCTCGCAGACACAGGCCTTCAGGATAAGATAAACAGCACACTGCACAGGTTCAGAGCAAGCCACATTATTCCAACACACTAACACAATAATAGTAAGAATCTAAGAACTCTCTTTAGCGTGCAAAGCTGGTGGCAAGTTGCCTGCTTTCAAAACTTTTGCTTCATTGCGAAAAGCATAGCATGGGCATTATCACGTTTCAGGCGCTGATTGTAGGTCCTGCAAATGGATGACGATAGAATTTAGAATCTAGATTATGTACAGATAACTCTAACATTCTCCCAACTGCATCTCTGGAGCTCAGCCACAGTGATCTTTGGGTTTTTCTTTACCTCTCTCACCAAGGCTCTTCTCCTCTGATAGCTCAGTTTGGCCGGACGGTCAGCTTTAGGAAGGGTTCTGATCGTCCCGAACATCTTCCATTTAAGGATTATGGAGGCCACTGTGCTCTTAGGAACCTTAAGTGCAGTAGATAGTTTTTAACCTTGGCCAGATCTGTGCCTTGCCACAATTCTGTCTCTGAGCTCTTCAGGCAGTTCCTTTGACCTCATGTCAAAGCAAATGAGAATGCTTTGACATGCACTTTGAGCTGTAAGGTCTTATATAGACAGTTGTGTGGCTTTCCTAATCAAGTCCAATCAGTATATTCAAACACAGCTGGACTCAAATGAAGGTGTTGAACCATCTCAAGGATGGTCAGGAGAAATGGACAGCACCTGAGTTAAATATATGAGTGTCACAGCAAAGGGTCTGAATACTTAGGACCATGTTATATTTCAGTTTTCTTTTGTAATAAATCTGCAATCTTTGTTAATATGGGGTGCTGTGTGTACTAAATGATTTTAGCAACTGCAATATAACAAAGAGTGACAAATTTAAGGGGATCTGAATACTTTCCGTACCCACTGAATGTGATGTTTGTTTGCAGGATATCAGTTAAATCCAGACAGCCTGACAGGAAAAAATGAGACGCTGTTTTATCATCGTTACATTGAATCATTTAAATTTTTAAATGGACTCAGGAAAGAGATTTGAGATCCAAGGTTCACCTCAGAAAAGGTTAGTTTCTTCTAAACTTATTTAGACTTTGTTTTGTCAGCTGCACAATTTTGGCTTTAATTCAATTGCTCTTTTTAACGAGAAGATTTTCTAAAAGCGGACATTTTGTCAAAACTGCTTCTATTTGAAGAAAATAAATTTGGTCTCTTATCACTTTCAGCTATGCTACAATGATTTCCTCTGGCTATAAATGTTTATTCTCTGCTACATGTTCAGCACATTTCTCTCACAGACATGCATTTTTACTGCATAAAGCAGACACATAGAAGTTTCAGGCCAAGTTTAAATGTTTTACCCATTTTTTATATATAACCATCAGTAGAAACCCCACAAAGTACAATGTTTTTGAGACGTGGCTTTTGACAAAAATCAAACCAGTCCTTTTGTTTGCCTCTTGAAGAAATATTACTTTTTAGCTTACAACCATAGAGCGTGTATTATAACGTAATATATTCCTGCAAAAGACTTTTGCAGGAAAGCAGACAGTATCTTACCTGGTAATCTCATCAGCATAATTTATTTTTTGTTTTAGCTTCTATAAGAAAAAGTAGAATGAAGCTCTTATAGATACTTGATGATAACAACAAAGCTTTTCCAACTGAGAGTTAAATTAGAAAAGAAAGTGGCAGCTTTTTTTAAGCTTCTATACATGTTTGATGACATTAAAGTTTTTTAAGTTGACAGTTAACTAAAACCAGAGGAGAAAGAGACAGCTTTTTTGAACATAAGCACCTATTCTTATGGCTGATCTTTTCAAACACTAACTAAAAGTTGTATTTACAGGTCAGCGGCCCCCGTCTTCTATGTCCCCCGCTGTGCTGAAGTCTAAATCAAGGATACTTGTGATTGGAGGATCTGGCGGGAATATGATACCGAGTGGAATGTCAAAGGTCTGTGACGCTGAAGTCATACTAAGTGGATACTAAGGATTCACTAATCAGTCCTAATTGTTCCAATGAATGTGTGTCTGTGTGTTGGCCTGCAATGGACTGGTGGACTGTCCATTTGAGTTTTCTCCAGTTACCATGAAAAGGAATAAGTGAATAAAGAAAGTGAAAAAATATGTAATTAACTAATTTCATTATTTTCCAGGGTTCTCATCCATCATTTATGGTTGGGAAAAAGTCTCAAGGATGCCATTAATACCTCTCTTGTTTTTGTGGACTCTGACAATGAATTAAAGTTTGAACAAACTTTTGATAAGGTAAATTCATCTATTAATAAAATAACATAATGTCTTTGCTTTGTCTAAATTTCCATTTTGCTCCCCAGGATGTGATTAAGGCTCTGAAAGCCCTGGGTCACAAAGAAGCAACAACCGAGTTATATCTGCACACAGTTAACGCTGCAGAGAGAGTGGAAAACTGCATCTTTGCTGTGTCTGATCCCAGAAAACAAGGAAAGCCTGATGGTTATTGAGTTTAAAAATGATGATTGACATTTAAATACCTTTGGAGGCACAAAAACAAAGAAACAGCAGCAGAATGTGTATCTCTGAAAAATGCAGAAAAAAGGGTTTCCTGAACTGACATTGATAATATCAACAAATAGTTTTGTAAAAAATATAAATAACAGTAATATTCTGTTACTGTTTTATGTTGTTTAGAGTTTGTTTATTTAACAAAATGTATTAATCAATTTTGCTACTTTATACATTCATTTTATTGACAGACAATAACTCCATCCATCCAGGTAAAAAAAACGTTAGTATTCTAGAAGTTGGTTCAATCTGGTATCAGACATTATTGCACTCTTGTTTTATTTTCAAAAAAAGTTACAAAAAAACTTTGCAATTCTTGTTGTAGCAACAATCATGTTCAAATGTATATAAGCCAATAATCACAGAAAATTACATTTCAACTCTTTGCTTTATGTACGTAACCATCTGAAAAAAAAACATGGTTTTAGTGTCTAAAAAGTCTTGTAGGAGTGTTTATTGTTTCTATTAGAAAATTAAAATGTCATTTCAGTTTTAAATCAAAGTCTATGATTCATGATTAGCACAAATAGATGAAGTTTTCCTCTTTTAACTTTATTTTTTTTTTTCTTTTTCAGTGGAGTAAAAGATGACAAAGAGTGTGTTTGTGTCTCTTAGGAAACAGTGTCTGTTTGAGTGCTGATGTGGGTGTGCATTTGCATGTGTGTGTACCTTTCTGACATCTACACATTTTGTTATTCATCCTCCAACTCTTGATCCTCTGTCACAGATTGTTTCTATGTTGCTCTTTTTTATTATTTCTTACTAATTGTCATGCAGGAAGGTAAAATTAAAGATAACTGTTTTGCAGTGCACTGTTTCTGAGAGTTTATTTAGTATCAAATCTCAGTGTTTTCAAAGATACCCATCAAACATGAATACACACTGAACAGCACTGAGGAGGAAATGTTTCTAAAATGGAATTACAAGCACGGGGTTGCACAAGCACATTACAAGCACAAGGTCACGGGGTTGTGCCCCTGACAGGTTGCCAGTATGCCACAGGGCACCTTATCACGTCCACACACACTCACACATGCATCCCTCATCGTGAGGACATCAACACCATCACAACCAAAAAGGTAAGGTTCTTCCCCAAAAACAAGCTGTGGTTATCACAGACACTGAAGACATTTGTCAAAGATAAAAAAAGCAATCTCTACTTTAACTTTTGTATTTGACAAGTACACTTTTGCAGTAAACCTCCTACAGTTGAGCACACCGCTTTTGTCATACAGTTTAAACACTAAAACATGACAACTGATGTAAAATCTGAACAAAAAAACCTAATAAAGTTAAACAAATAACTCAAAGAGATAGTTAATCTGTAAATAATAATAATAAATAGAAAAAGACAAAAATCCTGCTCATTCATTGTATTGCACAATTTAAAAATAAGGTAAGGGGTACATTGAGTTGAGGGTCTGAATGTTTGTTAGATAAAGCTGAGCTTTGGTCAATTGTCCTTATGTCAATTTCACTAATCGACAAAAAGCAATACTAAAATTAATGCTGTTTTAAAGAATCTAAAGCTTTCTCTCATGTTTTTCAAGCATTCAGCTATTCCTATTTCATTTATATCTATTACACTCACAGATAAAATATGACCTTTGGAAACGTGCTTTAATCATTTGATATGCTTGACTACCTAAAAGCCTGTTTTTATTTTCATAAACTCTTCAGCTGCTGTTTAAATGCTTCAATCAAGGAGCAGCTTCAAGTAGAACCTCTTCATTCTGGAGTCTAGGTGTCATTACTCAAGTTTTACAGTAGAGGGCAGAACATTATCAGAAGACAAACAAAACTGAAAATGAAATTACATTCGCTAAAACTATGAAACCAATTGAAAATTTCTGTTAAATTGACTTCTAATTCTTATTTTTTGTGTATGAAACTTTGGCATTCTTTAAAAATTACAAAAAAATTAATGAAGGCTTATTATATACCTTGAATCCTTTTTGAAACATTTTAGAAATGCCTTTCTAAACTTTGTGATCAAAAGAAAATTTCTGTGAGCAACGTTTAAGCCAATGAAGAGCTGCGTGGAAAGCTGTTATTTTGCTGGTTCTGTAGGGTTTCTGTAACAGACTAATGTTTGAAATCAGGCCAGAGAAAATGCAGCAGAAATCTTAAAGAAAGAATCCAAGAGCTTTCATGAAGGCTTTTTCCTCAATAAAATTACACTGTAAAAGTTTAATCATCAAAAAAGTGCAACACATTCTCTCCACAAAAGCTTCTGAGATGTTTTTACATCAATAGATGATTG
Source organism: Adrianichthys oophorus (assembly GCA_036245035.1). NCBI lineage: Eukaryota > Metazoa > Chordata > Actinopteri > Beloniformes > Adrianichthyidae > Adrianichthys > Adrianichthys oophorus. The sequence continues at coordinate 5,212 of BSAI01005429.1, read as the reverse complement.
ACAGTCTTCACTTATGAGTCAAAGTAAATCAATTTACTAAAAGCAGAGGTGCTGTTTGCCAACTGGCACAGCAGGCAGGAGCTTGGGGCACCAAACCAGAAGAGGTCTTCAGGGCTTTCTTTTAAATGACTGGAACAGACAGTTTGAAGAGTCTGCAGGGGCATTGATTATCCATTCACCCCCATGTGAGTTGTAAAGCTGACACAGTATAACATAAACAAGTGAGCGTTGTAATGATGAACACAAATGGTCTCCTGTCCAGTAAAAAAGAGAAGTAAGGACAAGGAAGTATAAGAAAGGACGATTGAACAGCAATTCACATGTGTCTGAACAACTCAGTGTGTCCTCAAGCTGCTTGTTGTGTGCACGTGTGTCACAATGAGAATATACTGGGTTTTTTTGCTTGCTTTTTAAAAATAATTCATTATACTTGAGTTTTGTTGCACTGTAAATATCTAGTCTGAATTTCAAATCCATCAAGGTGTTTTTAATTAGTACAGCCGTATTTTAATTTCAGTGTGCTTGTCTGAGGTTGATGCTGAAAGGCAGCAGGAGCTTTGATACCTTGATTAAGGCTAAAAGTGTTTTAAAGTCGTGTTCACCAGGCCACACACTGAGGGTGGCAGAGTTGCCATACAAGGTGCTAACCTGACCACGAGAGGCAATGTGGGGTTCAGTGGCTAACCAAGGCCCACAATGACTCATGGGTAGAAAAGGCAGCAACCAAATTAGCCACCTTCCTATCAGAGGCTGACCTCTCCCCCACAGCTGTGTTAATTCTGCAGAACATCATTGAATGAGCTACGTCCTAAACACAGGTGTTATCAGTTGACTGGTGTCCTGGTCATTTTTCAGATAACCCAGCACATGTAGGATCCTACATGGGCTGTCCATCACGGTGATAGACAGCCCATGTAGGATCCTTGACCCCATGTATGGAACTGAATTAAAGAGGGAAAGGTCCCAACAAAAACCAGGCCACAAGTTCCTCATCCGTATCACTTTCACACATAGATGTTTACAAAAAAGGCTGCTTCAGTCCACACACTCAAACACAACACACATACCTATTGACATAAGCGTGCACACATTTGTCTACACAGACTAGACCCACACTGACATAACACATACAAAGATCAACTTATGGCCACATACAGTGTTTGCATACATGCAGATATGTGTCAAGCGTGTATCGTTCCTGCACATATACAAGTATCTCATTTGTGCGAGAGTGAGCAGACACCTGTGCTCAGGTGTGAGTGTGCTTATTACAATAAACAATGATGTTACGGAATATTGAGAAAAATAGAAAAACGTCAAGCCCTGCTGTGGAAGGTAAAGTGGAAGCCAGGACCCCAGGGTCCTGGGCAGATGTTTTCAGCCGGTACCACCACGGCTTTTGTATAAAAAAGTCTGTTGGTCCAGGTTTTGGAAAAAAATCGAGTTTTCGTTTTTTTTTTAATCATCCCAAGTTAATTGTGACGACAGTGACAACGGTAAACAACCACGGCGTGAAGACCACGGTCAAGGATTCAGCGCTCCCTCTTTTTTTATATTACTCGGATGGAGGAGCACGGGGGTGTGTGTGTGACAGTCGATGAAACTTGAGGAGATGAAAGTACCAAAATAAGTTAGACATTCCTCATTTTTACTAGTTTCAGAGCACAAGGAAAGTGAAAGTCACCAAGACACCTTTTTTAAAAGGAGTGGATTTTTACTTGAAAAAGACGTCTTAATTTTTTGCACTGGTTGCACCGGTCTGTCTAACTTTTTTTTAATGTGCACTCAACCACATTGCATTTAACTCAGCAGTTTTACATGGTCACTTTCCTTTTTAATTGCTGTCAATATCAGCATGAAGGACTTGAAAACGTTTAACTTACAAACTGGTTAACATAAAGCCCTTTAGTCAGGCCTTGAGATGTTTCAGCTGCTACATTGAAGCCAACCTGTGGTAAATCCAGTGGATTGGACATGGTTTGTAAAGGTACGGCCCTGTCTACATGAGGGCAGGTTTGACAGTGCACGTCAAAGTACAAACCAAGCATGAAAGGAAAGGAATTGTCTGCAGACTTCCGAGACACGATTGTCTTGAGGCACAAGGCTGGGGAAGGGTCCAGAAACATTTCTGCTGCCTTGAAGGTTCCAGTGAGCACAGCTCACTAAAAAATGGACAGTATTTGTTCTGGGCTTCAAGAGAAGCGGCAGCAGGTAAACAAGGTAGGTCACTTTGCTACAAGTGAAACCTGCAGCAGACAGGAGCAGTCAGGAGAGGCAGTGGAGGAACTGTAACAACAACAAAAAAAACAGCTTTATTTCTTTTTTTTTTTTATTTTTCAATTTCAATTTCCCTAAAAACTCATTAATCTCTTGGAAAAGTCATCCAAACATGTCCATTCTTACCGTTTCCACTGTTATTTACTCTCTGAATCTGAAAGGTAAGTTTACTATCTGGGGTAACACCTGAATCTCTCACTGAATCCACTTGTTGTGTGGCCTCGTTGTGGATAAAATATGCGCTCTTAATGAGTGAATCCATGCTACTGCTCGAGCCTTTTACATGGTCACCATTTTCGAGTTTGTGAAGTAAAAGTTGAGGATCAACGCTCTGAAGAGTAGTCTGTGTATATGCAATTAAGTTTAGCTTTTGTGGAAATAACTTCCCACGCTTTTGTTGTTTTGGTGCTGAAACCACTCCGCCCGTCTATTTTCCTTTGCCCTGACTAGAGTAATCAGGTCATGTAGATTAGATTTAAATCAACAATCCAGAAGATTATTCTAGAGAAATTAATAAAAATTCCTTCTCAGACAGGAGCTGGTGCTGAAAGTAGCAGGCCTCAGTCTGTCACCAAAGTGCGGGGCAGGTGAACAAATACTGAAGCTGATCACAGGTAAACAGAGAGTGACAGAACAGGAAAATTTAATTTCTTGAAGTGGCGCCCTAACCGCAGAGCTAATTTGCAGCCTGCAGACACCAGGCGAGAAAAGATCTCGCCTTTTTCACCAACGTTTATTTTCACGTCTCTTTCCGTCAGTCACACTTTAGGAACTGATCCTGTTTTCAGGTCCAGCAACAAACGCTTATCACCACATCTGTTTGCTCCTTCAACATTCCATCAACAAATATTTAGCCGTTAACCCAGCTCGTTTTCTGTTTCCCACTCCAGACATCTCTGTCATCAGTCATAAAGAGAGGGAGACATTTTCAGGTTGATTTGTCACACTTTTATGGGCACTAAATCTATTTTATGACCCACAGTGTACATTCACTTAGTTTTACACATCTTTGATTGCTAATCAATTGTATTTCAGATTGCGCTCCAGGTATTCCTCTCTCACCGGCTTTTCCTTTTGCAGAGTCATGGTATCTTCAGAACTACTGTAGGTGAAAATGTTTGTCTGAAATTATGTTTCTGCTTGTATTGCATCTGCTTTTTTTTTTATTTCTTAGCTTAACTTTCACTTTTGTTTGTTCCACAGAATTATTTCACAAACAAGTCAAACCATTTAGCAGAGTTGAGGTTTGTTAAGGAGGAAATGCTCTTCAATACTTCAATCTGTCTGTTCCCTCTGTGCATTTGAACTGAAAAGACACATGAAAAGCCAGAAACACTCAATGGAAAGTTATTAGAAGCACCTTTTCACCATAAAAACATGATTGACATTGAACGATTCTCCAGTAATCCCCACCTTTAATGTGGAGATTACTGTAGAGATTCATTTGATGGGGAAAAAACAACTCTCAGTCCACTTTCACTGACAGAAAAGATGATCATTTTCAAATTATTGCCTGTTGGTACAAATAAGGTGTGATGCAAAAACCCGTTTCTCTGGGTCTTCCACTCCTACAAGGCCTGTAGGCTATAACACCTTTGTTTTTCTACTTACTTTGTTTTGTAAACCATTACATTTTAAACGATCATATCTAGTTTCTCCAGACAGGTTGGTTGAAATGGAAAAAAAGAAACCGTGCAAGAAGGCAGACCTCATCCCCTGGTGTAACCCTTGAAGTGTTGCGTTCTGTCCCATCCTGACGCACTCCTCTTCAGGTTTGCTATGTGCACGGAAGTCAGGGAAAAGAAACGCACACGCATTCCGTTTAGTGGCAGCCATGGCGCGGTCGAAAGCAAGGGTTTATCTCTGTTGCGCGCTGATTTTGATCAGTTTCATCTCCTTAATTGTGTGTTTAGCTGTGTTTGCCAGGCGCAGGTGTCCAAAAGGAACTTTCTTTAAAGCGGCAGTGGCCACAGACTCAAAGATATGCTCGGAAATTGGAAGGTAAGTGCGCTCTCGTCCATTTGTTTGGATAAAACGCACGCGTGCGCCATCCATTACGCACAGTTAAATTTGAGTCTCTGGAGCCGTATTTCTACTTTTTTTCAGAAAAAAAAAATTTGCAAAAATCTTAATGAGTGACCGTGAATTGTTTCAGTGACACTCTAACAAAAGGGGGCTCTGCAGTAGATGCCGCTGTTGCGGCGCTGCTCTGCACTTTTCTGGTGAATCCGCACAGTGCGGGGATCGGAGGGGGATTCATCTTCACGGTGATGGACAGCTCTGGTAGCAGAAACTCTGTTTTCTTCCTTTTCTCTCTTTTCATAATGTCTGACACACATAGAGATGAAGTTCTGACCAATAATGTCTGACATTTTTAAAGGTGGTGTCAAAATCATCAACTCCAGAGAGGTGGCACCTATAAAAGTGAAATCTGACTTGCTGGAGTCCTGCGCTGAGAAAAGCATGACAGGTAGTCTGGCTCGCATCCTTCCTGCAAACGAGTCTGTCCAAGCCTGTTGGGGGCTCAGGATGTTATATGGATTAATCAGAATTACACACTATACTCTAAATCTGAATATGAACCTAACCTCTGACCTTGGTGAAGTGAGAAATATCACTTATGCAATGCAAACTAATTTGGTGTTTATTTTAAACAAATTAGTGTTCATTAAAAAATAAAACAAAAGAATTGCAATCAAATACATTCCAATTATTATTCATTTTTATTCCAACTATTTAGTTTGGATCTTACACATTCTCTTTTCCTGTTGGTCAATGCTAAAAAGACCCTTAAAGTATGAAGATTTTTTAAATAACTTGATGAATGTGACACGAAACAATATTGAAATGTGTCCATTTTTCTATTCATTCAGATTTAAAATGGTTTGGAGTTCCAGGAGAAATTCGTGGTTATGAAATGGCTCACAAGCTGTAC
>BSAI01005406.1:0-13513 GCA_036245035.1 Adrianichthys oophorus | reverse complement strand
CTCTGCTGCTGCATCTGGTGCAGCTGGGACTCAGTCTGTCTTCTACCGTTTACAACCCACTGATCATTTCTTTGTCACAAATTTTAATAAGAATGGCATTTATATGGATTCAGAACATTTTTTACATGACGTTTAAAATATTTCCCAGATGTATGACCTCTCTGATCTACGGTCTAAGAGATCAGACCATCAGACCTGCTCTCCTAGACTATCTGAGCTGTAAAATTAGAATTAGAGGCTGAGTATAAATCAAATGATTTAAAAATGAAAACTCAAGGAAGGAAGAGACTCAGTAGTGGTTTAAAACTGTGTTTGTTGAGGTTGAGATGATTTGAAGGGGAGAAATCAGTGATCCAGGTCTCTGAAATGCAGTGTTACATGATTTTTCAGAGAAAACAAGGGTGAGGAGCTATGGTGATGAGAGTGGTGGTAGGAGGGAAATCCAGCAGTCAGAAGGGATAGTCCAGATCTAAAAGCGAAGGTCACTTTGACATCCAGAAGTAACCTCAAAGTCCAAAACAGAAGAAGTGTCAGCAAAAGCACAGCCAGAGGACATTCAAAGACCACTATGAACTGGCAGAAAGGATGAGTAAAGCAGAGAACTAAATGCAATGCAGACCATCTGAAAGCACTGAGGCTGATAAGGCAATAAAGGGGGTGGAACAATCCGTGTATCGTTCGTTCATTCGTTTTTTCAATTTAAAATCAAAAACAAAAAACAAGTGGTTTTTTGTTTTTTCGTCTTAAAACCAAATATGAAAAAAAAACAAAAAAACGAACCGTTTTTTTGTTTTCCGATTTGTGTAATAAATCAAAAATGGAGCAAACGGAATAACGAGCGTTCAGTTTCGTTTTTCGCAATTTCGTCTGAATAGTCCGGGTCAACCGGAAGTATTTTTTAAAGTGCTTTATTGAGGACACAATGCGAGCTGCAGAGCTAATATGGCTAATTTAGAAGAATGTTCAGGTTTGGTGACAGAGTGCTTTCAGTAAAGTCAAGCGCATGCAGAGATTTCAGAAATGTCGGAGAGAAGATTCTGTTTAAAGCTCCAGCTCCGGAGAAAAAGACACATGATGGACGGACAACTTGAAGTTGTAGTTGTGTCAGCCATAGATAAGGTAAGAACGACCCTTAAGAGTATATTTATTTTATGAATAATACACAATGTAATACTGGGGGGTTTACCGTATCTGCATTTACCAATGTAATATTTTACCATAATCATAAGACCAGTCATGTGCAAAATAATATATATTGAAAATAAATAAATAAAATGTTAATTAAATAGCAAATCAAAGAGTCATATACTTAGAACAGAACATTTTAGATTGTAGGCAGAGGAAAACTATCATGTTTGACTGAAGGAATGCATTTTAATCAGGTTTTGGTGTTTTGACCCCTCCCTTAATGCTTTTCTAGTTTAGCCTGTTTTCTCCTCATTTTACTGAGCTTGATTTCTGAATAACAGACCAACTACAGCTGCTGGGTCTTCTTTTTCCAGGGATTTCAGTGGAGCTGGAGTCCAGTGCAGAGGAAGCTGCAAGCATGTATGAGCAGGAGCTGGGGTCTGTTACCGAGGTTTCTTCATCTGCAGAGGATCCTTTATCAGAGCACGACAGATGTGATGCTGAGCAGCAACGTGGACAGACTTTCCCTGACACGACTGTTTCTGATACAGAATTTAACCACAAACAGACTTGTTCTAGATGCATTTCTTCATCTAATAAATGTTACTGACAGACATGCTGATTATAAATGTAATATTTGAATGCAGAAAGAAGCCACAAAACAAAACCCCTAACTGTCTCTGTGTTTCTGTTGTTGAAAAACATATTCATGTTAAGTTTGTAATAAATATACTGCTCTGCCATGAAACCATGTTGTTTGTTTTTATATCCGTTATAACACTCATGTCAGCATTCAGTTTTACCAGCAAGAAGAGACATTTCTAAACAGCTTTGAAAATGTCAACATTAACTGTGTCAATAAAGCTTTAAACTTAAAATGGTAAACATGGAGCCAGTAAACACCAACTCCTAAATAAAACAAGTCCAATATGATGCAGTCCTTTTGGATGTTGTTTTCCAGATCGTCAGCCTGACACTTTAGGCAGGAATCACGGCTCCTCTTCCCCAAGACGTCCTTAACAACCAGACTCAACCAGCAGGTCAAGAAAAAAAGACTTTTCCAATGACCTGCAGTTTAAAAAAATGTAGAGATTAGAGTCAAATAATTAATGATTGTATTGAACATAAATCAGTGAAATCCATCATAGAGATTTGTCTGTATGCTGTATACCATGGTGAAATGACTTTAGTCTTCTTTTTATTCCCTTGTAGAGCTGTCCTCTGTTCTTCTGGTTCTGCACAAACTTTTCTGGAACTTTGCTTCTAGAAACTTGACCTGCAGAAATAACACATTTTAACTCAACATCGTATTTGATGTTTTATTGGAGTTTGCATGTGTTTTTAAAAAAATGAGCAATTTTTAACAATCTCAAGAATATTTACATATAAACATCAAAGGTAAAAATTTACTCTTTCATTTTATATTTAACATTTAGTTTTTATGCATTTTATCATAAAAGAGCCATTCATCTAACAGTTGGAGCTGACAGGAAACCAGAGATTTGTCCTCGCAGACGGACCCCACTTTGCTCATCCTGCTGGTTCCTGGTGTTGTCCTCCTGCTGTGGCTCAACATCTGTGGGCTCCAAGCAGTCCCCTTCACTGATGCACAGATCATCACTGATGGTGCAGGATGGAGCTGAATTATTCTAACTGCAAAGGTTGGTTTTACTTCCAACGCCTCTAGAAATATTGCTCTCCATCTTGTCTTCATCATCTCAAATGCTCTCTCCACCACAGAGCGTTCCCTGGCGTGGTGTCAGCTGTAACGGGCCTCAAATGCATTCCTCACGGGTTCCCTGTAGGGTGTCAGCAGCGTGATGGGATGCACAATGCAGGGAGACCCACTGTCACCCAAAATGATGAATCCTTCAGGTGAGTGTTTTATAAAAATTGGGCTGTTACGGAGAACCCGTCAATCATGGACTGAATTTGGAGACCTGACAAAAATATGTAAAAATGTGGCATTAGAGTCACATACAGCCTGTATTTGGATTAAATAAAAAACCTTTCTTGTTAAAATAACGAGCTGCATTTTCTTTTGGGGCCTTTATTCTTATGTGGCAGCCGTTGATGCTCACGACCTTTTGGAAGGCAGCAGATCCAGTGAGCTGCTCAAAACCAGCAGAGACTAATGGCAGTTCATCCACACTGGAGACCAGCGTGACGTTGCGCATCAGCTGGAGGATGTGGTCTGCTGTTCTGTGGACAATGTCACTCACAGTGGAGCGTGGCGTGTCAAAGGTCCTGGCTAACACACGGTAAGATGTGCCAGACGCCAGCCAGGAAAGGAACACCAGGACCTCAGTCTCCTGTGCCCACCCCAGAGCGTGAGGAAACCGAAGCTGCTCCACTAGATGTCCTATGGTCCAGTGGGTCAACCCAAAATCCGGTCTGGTGTCAGACTGACCGTAAGCATAGAGGGCGAGGACAGGAGCCTTTATATTGGCAAAGCAGCAGAGACATGAAAGAGCTTGTAAAATGTAAAAATCATTGTATTTGTTAAATTAGGTTTTATTTTTTGAATGTTTCTGTTTATTATGATGGCCTACATTTATTTTAGAAAGTATTTATGAATGCTGGAAAATCTCATGCTATTTATTTGTTTGGATTTTCATGTTAATTTTTAAATATGAAAGTAAGTATTTTTGTTAAAAACGAGTGTGCTGTAAATCTTTTTGTAAATAAAATGATTTAAAACTTTGTGTTGAAGGCTGATATGGTTTGACTATAAAGAAAAAAAAAACCTATACTTTTTCTGAACTCACTAGTATTACAGGTAATTACAAAATATAATAACCAGAATCAAATCTTAATGTTAGGGAAAAAATGGTTAAACTCTTGCCCAGAAGATGGTGTAACCCTGAGTAATCTGAGACGTCTCTACAACTCGCCTCTGTGCTTCATTTCAGATCGTTTTCAGTTTGATTGAACTAAAAACTGTTGAATTATTACCAACAAGAACATGGACAATTGTGTTGTAAGCCTGTAAATGGCTCAGCTGTGCAAAAATTAAAAATAAACATTGCAATGGACTAGTTATTTATCAGTTAATTTCTGAACAAAAACAGTTTCTTCACAAAAATGTACGCAAGTTTATTTTTTATAAATTAGCCAGGTTGTTTTTATCATCAGAACACAGTACAGTCATTCATTCCAAAAAACCGAATGAGAACACAGTACATTCATAAATTGTCTTCGTAATATGTTCACATTTATTAGGTGTTTACTTCAGCAAACCGGCAACATGATAATTGGAGTATGAAAGTAGTTCCCCTCCAGACCAGGTGGTGGCGCTAATGCAACCATTCTGTTGTTTGTCAACCCTAATATAAACATCACCCGAAGAAGAACGGCGACCAAAAAGTAGTGAGCATGGTGTCCGAATTGCTCTTAAAATCCAGGGGACTATATAGTCCAGCACTATATAGTGAAACACTATATAGGTTTTTAGTAGTTAGGGGTTGAGGTATGAATTCGGACATAGCCATGGTATTTGATTGAAAAGATCAACAACCAATCAGCATGCAGAACTGAATGCTGTTAAAAGAAAGCATGCAAAGTTGTGCTGACAAAAATCCCTAAAACAACTGTAACCACTGTTATTTTCAATATAAAACATTCAGAAATTGCAGAGCCTGCATAAGTTTCAGTCTTTTCTGTCAATATGGATAAGTACGTGTCTTCCAAACAAAAAGTGCCCGTTGACTCCAAGAAGCCAAAATCTCAGACTTCTATAGAGAAATAAACAACTATTACTCAGTCTGATCAAAATATTGGTCAAATATTGGGATGTTGGTCAAAATAACCATTCTTGTTCTGATGTATTTTTAGAACGTCTTGATAATCCTCGTTTTTCCATATTTTTTTTACTGTACTAAGTTATTCATGTTCTGTTCTGCCTTTAGTTGTGTTATACCTGGGAAGGCGGTAAAAATTTCAGAATGCAAGTATATGTTCCAGTCTATAACTCTACATAATTATATGCTTAGTCTGTCTTATTTCCAAAAGATTGTTCTACTTTATTTTTTTATTCTTGGCTTTCTTCTACAATAAAAACAATTGTTCAATACTCAAAATATTTTTTTAATCAGAAAAAAATGCTTTTTTTTTCAAAATTGACATTTTTAAGTGTACTGTAAAACATTTGGAACTGAGAAATGAAACAAATATTTTAAATAACTGTAAAAATGCAAAAGTGGATGTAGGCATTACACTTTAATCAAAATTAAATTGACTTATGAAATACTAAAAACAAAAGTTTAAATGAAGCAGCGTAGATTTTTATTTTTTTTTTACCCTGACAAAAATTATTTTTCATATCTAAGAAAAACCACTAACACATCTAAAAACCTTTGCAAAAGCAATAATAAATCCTTGCAGAAAAGAAAGTATGAATTGTCTAGACAATTAGAGATGGAAAGTAATAAAAAGTTGCATAAAACTATCCCAAGCAAGGAAAAGGGTCGGATTAGCTTCATGGTCGATGGGGCGTCATCTCATGGGGTTGGGGCTCTGGCATCTGAGGAACAGGCTTTCTATTGATGGCGTAGTTACTCTGGGTGAGCTCCCTGACTTTGCACCTGGGGGAAGATGTGTAGCCTGGGTCCTCCCTGGATGTGCAGACTCAGGCTTCACTCCGTGAAGTCTCTGTGAGATGTCTGAAGATGTTTCAGACACGTCTGTCTGAAGACAGCCGCTTCCGTTGTGGTTCCGTCTCTCTGTGACCCAGTTTGAAGGTTTGCTGGCTGAGAGACCTGAGAGAGGAAAAATAAAGCCAGGAACGTTTTTTTTATTATTGTCTCATAAAAAGAAAAGTATCATAAAGTTCAGGAGCCCCGATCAGGCTGCCTCCACAATGCCACAGCAGCTCAGTCTGGCCGCCAGCTTGCATCCTGGGAGCCGGCATTTCGAGTGTGACTGCTCTACCTCCACGAGCCCTGCGACAGACTGTCTAGGGCAGGGGTCGGCAACCCGCGGCTCTGGAGCAGCATGCGGCTCTGTCATCTTCTGTTGTGGGTCTGCGTGGCTTGGGAAAATAAATGAGAAGTCTTCGATTGAAGTGTATTTTATTTGTCTCAAAAGCTTCTATCATGTGTTCTTATTTAGTCAAAGTTTTTAATTTCCTTCTTCAGAGACATTTGACAGAACTTGATGGGTCAGCAGCAGCGACACTGAAACTGCACAATATCTGAACAAAGGATTTTATTTGTTTTTTTTTTCATTTGTTTAATTGTAGTTGTAAAATTTCTGTGACCTCGAAATGTTAAAATAAACTTATATATATATAAATCACGGCTCTATATTAACACCCGCCAAATCCGGTCAAATGACATTGAGACATTGTTCATCATCTCTGACACAGGACTCAAACTCACAACCATGACGTTTAGGTGTCTGCTTTCCCTCCCCACTTGTCCACCACAATCATCCAGCCCAGAGTTTGTTCAAACATTTCATTCTTACTATTTTGCACAGATTTAATCCTCACATTCGCCGCAGCAGCTGGTGCATTCAGGTCCGCTGAAAATTTCTACCATTTGTTCAAACTGATTTCAGCTAACACAAACACACACTCACTTGTTTGCTACATGACATTGTTACTCGCCATGGCTAGACTCACCATGGCAACACACAGTAGAGATCTCATCAACCTCACCATCAAACTCGACAACCTGCTGAGGACACGCCAGCCGCGCAACACAGCCCTCCTGAGCGCCAGGGCCGTATCTCCGGTGGGCCCCAGCCCTGATCATGAACCCATGCAGCTTGGCTCTACCCAGCTATCACCAGGGGAGAGAGCAGATGCTTCCAGGAGAATCTGTGCCTCTACTGCAGGAAGCCAGGTCACGTCCGCAACACCTGTCCCAACAGACAAACAACCAAGCAGCTCTACAAAACCGTTGCGCAATTCCGCTTTCACCTTTACTCTTCCTATATCACTGGACCAGCTCAGGTCAGCTCGCTTCTTCACCAAACTGGACCTGAGGAGCGCTTATAACCTTGTCCGCATATGTGAGGGGGACGAGTGGAAGACTGCTTTTTCGACCACTTCTGGACATTGCGAGTATCTGGTCATGCCCTTCGGTCTATGTAATGCGCCCTCTGTGTTCCAGGCCTTTGTAAATGACGTCCTCCGCGACATGCTGCAATGCTTTGTCAATGTTTACATCGACAACATCCTAGTTTATGCCGAACGTTTGAGGAGCATGTTGAACATGTTTGGCAGGTGTTGCAGCGGCTCATAGAACACAGACTGTATGCCAGGGGGGAGAAATGTGTGTTCCACAAGACCTCCATCACATTCCTGGGCTATGTAATCAGTGCCGAGGGCGTGGCGATGGACCAGAGCAAGGTGGAGGCGGTGCAACAGTGGCCCCAGCCGACCACTATTAAGAAACTGTTGCGCTTCCTCTGATTCGCCAACTTCTACCGATATTTTATCTGTGGCTTCAGCACAGTAGTGGCTCCTCTCACCTCCCTCCTGAAAGAGGCTCCCAAATGCCTATGATGGACCTCAGCAGCCACTGAGACGTTCCAGACCCTGAAACAGCAGTTTTCTCAGGCTACCATCCTTCGTCACTCGGACACAGCCAAACAGTTTATTGTGGAGGTGAATGCCTCCAGCTCAGGAATTGGGGCCGTGCTCTCACAATGCCAGAGTCAGCCCCTCAAAATGTCCCCCTGTGCCTATTTATCAAAGAAGTTAAGTGATGCAGAGCGAAATTATGACGTGGGTGACCATGAACAGAGGTTTTGACTCAAAGTCCATCAACACAAGCAGCTGAGGTGTTGGCTACGTGGTTGGCTTTGGAAGACGTTGAAAGACAGGCAGTGATGATTTATTCCGATTCAGCATATGCATGCAATACAGCCAGCCATTCTGGAACTGGCGGAATGGAGATGTGATGGGTTTCTGATTTCAAAAGGGCAGCCAATAGCTCATAAGGATTTGGTCGAGCACTTGAACACGACTGTGTTCTTGCCTTACACTGTGGCCGTTGAGAAGGTTTCTGGTCACAGCAACACCCAGACTATGGAAGCTCTGGGTAACAAAGATGCTTCAGCATTCACCTTTTTATTCACCTTGGATGATGCTGCAAACTCCTGGTCCTGAGGCTGCAGATCTGTTGCCTCAGTTGACCCCAGATGTTTTAATAAATCATCAAACTAAGGCTTCTCCAGCTGAAAGGTTGGCGTGGAAGTATGCAGGAGCTGTGAAGGACAGTGATGGTCTCTGGAGGGGTCTGTGTAGAAGACCTCATGTCCCTCATTTGTTCCTTGTTTCCACTCATATGAGAATTTTACTCGGCTGCTGCGTGTGGAGTTCCAGTGCACCAGCGACGGAAAAGATCCAGGGGAGCAGCTCATGGACATCAAACAGGGTAAAGAGACTGCCGCTGCTTACTCTTTGAGATTCAGGACCCTAGCTGCTCAAACGGACTGGTCTCCAGCTGCTTTGAAGACGTCTTATCGCCGAGGTCTCAATATGGAACTTCAACACGATTGCCTGTCAGGAGAAAGGTATGGATCTGGATCAGCTAATCATGGTGACTATTCATCTGGACAACCTGCTTGGGGTCCGCAAACCTCCGGTCTCCATGGTGTCTGCACACACTGGTTCCGAGCAATCAGCTTCTAGTGGATCCGTGCAGCTTGGATCCACTCGCCTGACACAGGAAGAGAGAACCAAATGCCTGCGCGATAATCTGTGCCTCTACTGCAGTCGTTCTAGCCACCCACAAGCTTCCTGCCCTGATTGTCCGTCTAGACGATTGGGAGTGAGTGTATCTTGCCTTACTTTTGAAATTCTGATAAAGCTATGGCAAGCAAATAGACTCATTATGACCGCTGCTCTGGTAGATTCAGGTGCAGCAGAAATTTTAATAGATTTGGGTTTTACCCATGCTAATTCTATTCCCCTGCTTCCCTGCGAGTAGCAGGTGGCAATTTCCGCCCTAGATGGTTGTCCCCTGGGCTCAGGCCGGATCAAGTTCCTCACCCCGGACCTCCAACTTGACATTCAGAATAAACATCAAGAGGTCATCAGGCTCTTCGCCATTGACTGTCCTCGCTGTCATCTTGGGACTGCCTTGGCTCAAGACTCACGATTCTACCATCATTTGGTCGACCAAAGAACTCTCCTTCGGATCTCAATGCTGTCTCAATCGCCACCATGTCCTGCCGACCAGAAAAGTCAAGTAGTCGCGTCATCACCAAGTAGCAACTACGGAGATGGCCATGTGAGACTCCACCAGTTGGTCAGACATTTTGCTGCTGCAATACCAAGACCTCCGTGACAATGCTTGACCCCTCCCTGATCTCTGATTTCCATCGGGACCAACTGGAGAGGCCCGCGCCGCGATCCCGCGGTCGACCCTGGCATCAGAGGGTCTCTTGCAGTGGGGGGCTCTGTAAGGATTCAGGTGTCTAGCTCCGACCACCAGAGGGAGCCCTCTTCCGAGTATACACTGCTCACCTGAACTCACCAGCTGATTCTCATTCTCTCATCAGTGTTATGTACATTCATGTAACCCATGAAGTCTTGTTTTGCCTGGCAGAAAGTCTGAGCTGTTATTCCTCCTGGTTTGTTCTTCTGTGACATGATCTTTGCCTGTCTCTCGCCATCCTGCCTCGCCATTGTGTTTTGACCCTTGCCTGGATTTTGACCTCGTCATGCATGTCTTGCTCATGCTTTAAATCATTAAACCAGTTGCACATGGATCCACACGTCTCCGCCACTTTGTGTCAGATAGAAAGCTTGTGGTTCACAAGAAGACACACAGAACAATCTGGCAACAGGTGACAGAAGCCAGTTGCCTAAAATAGGAAGAGAAACCAATCAAGCACAGGTGCAATCAATGAAGGAACAGAAGGGAAGCAGGAAGGGAGGAGGAAGAAAAGAAACAGAAGGTAAGAACACAAAGGAAAAAACCAGACCCTTGACCCAAGACACCACAGAGACATTGCTTTTCTCCAGGAAATCCAATTACTACTTAAAGACCATGTCAGACTTAAAAAAGGTTGGGTTAGTAATATATTTCATTCCAATCTGGACTCCAACACCTGTGGAACAGCCATATTGATCCACTAAAAAATTCAGTTCAATGCAACCACTATTATCTTAGTTCTCAAAGGACGAAGTTTTCTGGGCTCCTTTATCAAAAGCCTGTGGTTTTGGTAAATACCTATGCTCCAAATTGGGATGATGATAAGTTTGTTGGTAAAATGCTATCATTAATTCCTGATATGTTCACACACGTAAAATTTTGGTGGTGACCTGAACTGTGAGAAATCCTAAATTAGATTGCTCCAGTTCTAGAAGTGCAAACCTTTCTAAAAAGGCTAAACTTCTCTCAGCTTTTATGGATGAGATAGGAGGTGTTGATCCTTGGCGGTCTCCTTTTTTTCTTCCGTACATCAGTCTTGCAAAAGCATAGATTATTTTTACCAAAAAATGATTGACAGAAACCTTCTCTCATGTGTTTCAAAAATGGAATACTCTTCTATAGTTGAATCTTATCAGGCCCCTGTAGTACTGGATCTTCTACTCCCTTAACATAAATTAGAGTGTCCCTTTTGGAAATTTGACAGAAATCTTTTGGCTAAACAATGAATTTGGCTCTTTTAAATGTCAGATCACTTTTAAATAAGTCTGTTTTTATCATTGATATCAAAAACAGCTGTGGTGAGGTCCCTTCTGAAGAAGAGTCATTCAGATCCTAATACTCTGGATAACTACAGACCTGGTTTTATTCTTCTCACAGATCAACACTTTTATGTAAGTATGGATACATGCTCTAATTTTAGGACCTGTACTTTTTAATTTATACATGTTGCCTCTTGGGAATGTCATCAGGAGACACAACGTTGACTTTCACAGCTACGCTGATGATACACAGCTTTACATCGCAGTGTCCCCTGATGACCTTGAACCTGTAAACACTCTTTTAACTGTATTTTAGAAAGAAAGTCATGGATTGGAGAGAACTTCTTACAGCTCAACCAGGACAAAACTGAAGTTTTAATCATCAGTCCTGAAGACAAGAGAGAGAGAGATGGTTATACCAAAGTTGCAGAATTTTAAACCTTCTCACTGTGTGAGAAACTTGGGTGTTCTTTTGACTCTGAGGTCAATTTTATTTTCTCTTGCCAGCACAGAGGTGCTGATGCATGCTTTTATTGTTAGTCGGTTAGATTACTGCAATGCCCTGCTCTCCAAAAAGTCTCTTTCAAACTTACAACAATTACAGAACTCAGCAACACGAGTTCTGACGAGGACCAGGGGGCGGGAACACATTACTCCCATTTTAAAATCGCTGCATTGGCTCCCTGTGTGTTTCAGGATTAATTTGAAAGTTCTTTTAAAGGTTTATTAATGTTTTAATGGTTTTGGGCCTTCTTATTTAAGTGATCTACTTTTAAAGTATGAACCCTCGCGGACCCTGAGGTCCTCCGGTGCTGGCCTTTTAGTTGTCCATAAGGTGGGGACCAAAACCTATGGTGAAGCTTCATTCTGCCACTACGGTCCTCGTTGTGGAACCGCCTGCTGGTGAACCTCAGGGCTGCAGAGACTGTAGAGGTTTTTAAGAAAAGGCTCAAGACCCACCTTTTTAATTGTTCTTTTATTTGATCTTATCTGCTTAATTATTCTATGAGTTTTAATGTATATGCTATTTTATGCATTTTTTTTTGTATGCTCTTAATTTTATCTTCTATTTTATGCTTTTAAATTCATTTGAAGTATTTAATTTTAGTATTTTACTATGATTTCAGCCCTGGTGTTTCCTGTGGGGATCTTTTGTTCCAGGACTTGCTGGCTTGGTTTGGAGTTGTTGCCGCAGTGGTCGCCCTTGCTGGGGCGGCTGGAGTTCTACATTGCAGCCTCACGGCTGTTGAGTGGACTTTTTTCTGTCCCGGTCTGGATGGGCACTGTGGTGATGTTCCTGTGGCTGAGCTGTCCTGGAAAGAAAAGATTCCCAAATACAGTTTCCTCTTGGCAGAGCCAAGCCTTAAGTTTCTTTTAGAAATGATTTTATAAGTAGTAGTAGTGCATTATATTTGGGCTCATGGGAGGTATGTGTTATTGGTTGGGAGGGTTGGGATTTAATTTGTTTTTTGTTTTGTTTTTAAATGTAAAGCAAATCAAGTCATGCCAAGTATGAGAAGCGCCTTTTAGAAATAAAGTTTGATTTGATTTGATTATTGTTATTTACATCTCAAGAGATCCTCTAACCGATAAGTGCTGTAAAATGCTTTAGTAGAAGTAGGCACATTTATGAAAAGAAAAGAAAACAAATGTATAACACTAATCTTTTGTCTAGGAGATAACTTTTTAAGAATCTTATTAAGTTATTTAGCCCAAATTATATTTAAAGAATGTTGAAGTTGTAAACACACGCTTAATCACATTACATCACTTTTGACCTTGCAGTCACATGATCTTCTTGTGGAACACAGAGCTCATAAATAACATGCAACTCTAAGAGAACTCTGCAGAGCAGCTCTGCCCTAATGGAAACAAGGATTGCATGTTATCTGCTCAGGTGGCGTGTGCAGTTTTTTTAACAGAACACAACAGTTTAACTTTTTGTTTTATGACCAAATGCAAACTGCTGCAAAAGTGATTTGAATTTAAATAATTTTTGCCATGTCAAATATTTCTGCCATAAATGTAACTAACCCCTTGCCCGACGAAGCATTAGTGAGGGTAATTATACTTTCCACTCTCTCTACAGTTCCCTCCTGTGTGTTTCTCTTCATAAATGGCACCATGTTGTTCACTTTGAGGAGTAAACCGGTGTTTCGGGAAACCTGCCGCTTTATTCTTCTCTTTAATATCCTTCTTGCAGACACGCTTCAACTGGCACAGAGTCAGCTTCATCTTTTGTTCTCTGCTTGCAGAGTTAAACTTGTCTACTCTGTATGTATTGCACTCAACATGATTGTTAATCTTACAACTGGGATTTCTCCTCTCACTCTGGTGTTGATGCCGTTGGAGCAGTACGTGGCTGTGTGCTATCCACTGAGGCACGCTTCCATCATCACAGTCAGAAACACAACAGCTGCAGTCATTGCAGTTTGGGCCGTCAGTTCACTCAACAACCTGACTCGAGTTTTGATGTTTTTGAAGTTTCCTTTTGAAAAGATGGAAGTTTATGATATCTGTTCTAAAATCGCTTTAGTTCTCGGGGCTTTGACAGCAGAATACGACAGAGCATACACTTGTGTGTTGTTTGTATCTGCAGGTGTGGCAGTCACTTCCTCCTATGTAGGGGTTATAGTAGCTGCCAGGTCAGCCTCCACAGACAAAGCTTTGGCTCGTAAAGCTCGTCACACTCTGCTGCTGCATCTGGTGCAGCTGGGACTCAGTCTGTCTTCTACC
>BSAI01005405.1:0-13118 GCA_036245035.1 Adrianichthys oophorus | reverse complement strand
ATCGGGTCTCTTTCTTGCAGCGCGGATGCAGTTTAAAGGAACGCATCAATCATGTGACCATTGCGCGCACTGGCACACCTCTGGTGAGCTGTGCTTTGACAGCTCTTCGCTTCCTTACGCAAGGACGGTCTCACGCAGTTGTACCATCATCCCTGTGATACCCGACTGAAAAGAGAACTAAGCACATCACTACCATCTCTCCAGTCTTCAAATTCCGTTCATGTCACATGTGAAGGTTCAAACCGGTTCAAACCTGCATTCAGGGACCACGTCGGCACTTTCTGGATTCTCTTCTTTTTCGGTGATCGTTTTTTTTCGCTTTTCTGTCAACAAGTCTGTTTATTTTCTTCCAACATTAACGGACCTTTCATTCAAACAACCCAGGATATGTGATGTAGGTGCGGAGCGGATAAGAAGTTTGTGGATGAGAGCAAACGAAGAGGAGAGATGACTGTTCTCTGTGGCGGATCAGCTGTACTTTTGGTCGACCGCAGCATCTCAGATTTACAGACAACACTTCCTCTGCGTCTGAGTTTATGGAGGAACTGGAAGAAAGTGATGGACCGTCTTAATTGTGTGCGCATGCGTTCGCGCGTGTGCTCGCGTTCGTTGGTGTGTGCATGTAGAAAAATGCATAAAAACTAAGAGAAAAGATACTCATTCTGTTGTAAAGAGTCTCTGTAACAGACTCATGCTCAGGTTCTCGCCTAAAACAGGAAGTTCAGCATTCCTGCATCAGTTTAACCAACCGAAAGGTGTTGGATGTTTCCAGTGTTGGATATTGCAGTGTTCCAGTGTGTCCTGCAGCTGCTGCTTATGTTCCTCACCACTCCCTCAGGAAAGAGTTAGTAATGTTAGATCTTCTTTGTTTTTCTAGATGTCTTTGTCCTGCTTCAAAGCCTCAGATCCCAACACCACGATTGCAGATGTTCTGTATTTATCTCACAACGACAGTCACAACCTGTGGAACGACAAGGGTCCAGCTCCTCATTGCTCCTCTGTGTCTCCACCTGCTCCTTCCCAGTGTTTGGTGTGCTTTCAGGAGTCTCTTTATGCTGTTTGTTCTAAACTACAAGAGAACTTAACTCCAATAATGGAAGGAGATGGAAACCCAATCCAGATAGTAGGAAGCGGTAAGACTCAACTAACTCTCTGAACTGATGTCATTATTTTGTAACTTCACTCAATGAATAACGGAGGAAATGAATCATTTGATTTGACCAAAGGAAGCAATCAACCAGAAAGAGGGAAAACAGAAAACTCAACTTTCTTCTCTATTTTTGTTGCAGCCTGTCCCACATTTAACACTGAGGGTGAGTGTTTGATCCTCCTGCTGTGTGTTTGTGTCGTTGTGTTTTCATCTAACGAGAGAATCTTTCTTGATCTTTCATGTCTTCTTTTTGCAGCCTGTCCTAATGGTGAGTGTTGTTTGACTTTTCTGTTGTGTGTTTGTCATTGGGTTTTAGTTACTAATCTAATAAGACAAGACATTTTACTTGGGGCTGCACAGTAGTTTAGTGGTTTTTGCATCACAGCGGGAAGGTGTTTAAATCCCAGCTGGAACCTCTTTGTGTGGAGTTTGCATGTTCCCCTCACACATGCTTGGGTTTTCCCTAGGTTCCCTAGGTTTTCCCTAGGAACTCCGTTAAAAAACGTACTTCATAGGTTAATAGAAGATTCTAAATTGTCCCCAGATGTGAATATGAGTTTGTATGGCTCTGTGACAGACTGCCAAACTGTCCAGACTGCACTCCAGGTTCACCAAACACTAGCTGGGATAGGCTCCAGCAACTCTGTGACCCCAAAAGGGATTCAGCGGTTTCAGGAAATGAATGGATGGACACTTTACTTTCTTTAATTCAAATGTATCCAGAGTTCCAAAAATCTTTACTTGGAATTCATTTATAGTGGTTTTCTAAACTAATGCATCAAAGTAAAACAGATTCAACTCAAATCAGTTCATTCATTTGTTTGTTCTTTCACCTACTCACAACTGAGGTTGTCCTAAGAAGTATAAAACTTGAAACAGTTTAGTGTCAGTGTAGATAAAATACATGTTTACACCCCCCTAAAAACACGTACATCTAGTTTAGCTTCATTTTCTTAATTTTTTTAGAAGTACTTTTAGAAGATACTTTGTTGTATAACTTGTGCTGTATAAATAAAGTTTTGATAGATTAGTATTTACTATAATAAATAGAAAACAGAAAAGTGTTTCTAAATCTTAAATCATTCAAAACACATCAGAATTCTGGAACTGATTTAGATGATTTATAACCAGTTTTGACTTTTAATTTTTATTTTTAATGGTTTCAATCCTTTGTGTTTTTTCTTTCAGCCAATCCAACATGGTGGATAATTTTACTGGTCATCATTATTATTATTATGCGCTTCATCCTCTATGTGGTCATCTACAATAAAGATAAGATTGGCAACAAATTCCAGAGATTCAGGTGTGTTTGTGTAAAACTTTTTTTTTTTCAACACAGCAGGAAGCTTCTGGTTTGAACCGTTAAAATGAGCATATATTGGTTGTTGGTATTTTTCAATGTCCTTCCTGGTCTACCGTGCTTCAGAATGCTTTTACTTTGAAAAACTGACGTTCTGCTGTCTTTACCTTATTGCCCATATTTTATTTTCAGAATTCATGTCATTTTGAGTCACTGATGAATCTGTTTTGTTTACAGAGGGAAGATCTGCGTCAAAACTGAGGAAGATAATGCCAACGATGCTCTCTAAATGTTCCTGGGGACATTTACAAAAAACTGTTTTAAAGAATAAACTCCACATTTTTTAAACCATCTCAAAACTGTGTGACTCATTTATTCTAGTTTCTCAGATAATCTGTGCTTTCATGTCTGGACCTTCAATCTGTTGAATCAGTATTTTCTTCCTCCAACACACTGCAGCGCCGCTGCTGATGTCCACAGACAGCGTCCTCCATCAGGTTTAGGATGTGGGCCTTTCACAGCTGAAGACTGCTCTGTGTGTGACGTTTTTAAAACCACAAGGAAATAGAGGAACTGAAGTATGACTGCAGAAAATTAAGGGGAAAAAAAGCTTCATATTTTAATGTGTAACAGCAGGTAATTTCATACTTTTGGTGATTCACAACCTTTAACATTTTAAAGGATTAATGGAAATGAAACTCTGAGCAGTAGATTTGTTTCAATACATTTTCAAAGACATCGACTTTAGTCTCTTAAACGTGTGTGTTGTGGTGTTTCCTGAAGGAATATTCCAAAATCTTTGATGCTCTTTCCAGGTTTTGATCATTCTGCTCAAAGAAAAGACAGTTATGTATTTTAATGTAGTGAGTAAACCTGCTCTCCCAGATGTTTTTAGATTGTATTTGACACAGGTTAAAGTCAATACGATACTTTGAATGATTTTTGACAGTTTTTATTAAACATCTTTTAGAAATGTTTTAATTTCTAACATAATTTCAAAGCTTTTCAGACACTTTGTAGTCTTCGATCTCTTCATGAAAGTGTCTGTTTCGTTGTTTACTTTGCTTGCACAGCTTGTGGTTGTCATCAAGTTTGTGGTCATGGCCACATAAGGTAAAGGAGAAACTGTTGTTTTGTCATGTAGAAGAAAGTAGGAGATAGTTACCAAGTGTGTTCAGGTGACTCAGATGCCCATGTAGTGTCTGATCAACCCAACTGATAAGACTAAACACACAAAACTTGGCCTTTCAGTGGAAAGAGAGAGAAAAAAACGTCTTCAAATGGGAATAACAAATGAATGACAACCAACAGAAGGAAAGAAAATAACATGAAACAACTCTTTTGTTTCTCTCTTGGAAAACTTGGGAAGATGGCGGCTGTCCAACTGTCTGACTGGAATATTTAAAGGCTGTACTGGCTGGACGGCTTCAGTGACGCCCTTCACCCCCAGCACTGCAACTCTCAAAGGGATATTACTTAAACAAACCAAACTGAGCACACTGAACAAAATATCAAAGTTTATGTGTTACAAACACTGAAAGCACAGAATAAATGTATATGATTTAACTCAAAGAAATCTGTGTAAATATTTAAGAATATAAATAAAAATCCTGAAACGACTAACTTAATTAACAGGGAAAAGCTCAAGTGTGCAGTGCATTAGAGTTTACTTCCATTCTGCAGCGGGTGTGGCATGTGTATGCTATCATCCCAACAAGTCTTTACCTTTACTCATTCTGGAGTTCAACATGTTCAAAGATTATCCTTAACACTTTAAAAAAGACATTTGGTAACTGAATTAAAAAAACAAACAAGGAGATGGGTTTCCTTCTATAATTAGAAGAGTTTATGTTTTTTATTTTGGTTACTCACAGCAGGAAACTGCAAATCTTTAAAAGAAAATCCAATTTGGAAAAATGCTGACAAATCCTTACTTGGCCCTAAAAGAATCTTAGGACCTTCAAATGTAACGACTTACAGAGATCTTATTTCTGTTCAGTTCAAGTACATTTCCATTGTGATTTTTTTCTCTCTTTGGCTGTATTTCTGTAGGACGTTCCCTGGTTCAAATCCCAGCTGGGTCCTTTCTGTGGTTTGCATGTTTTCCTGGGTTTCTTCTGAACACTTTTGCTCCACAGTTTAAAAATCTTCTTCATAGGTCAACTGGTGGCGCTGATATTTCCTAGGAGTGTGGTGTTGTATGTCACTGCTTCCAGAGTGTAGCCATTGATAACTATATATAGAGAACTGGACCACATGAGTGTGACGTCAGCCATAAAAAATGCCTTACTTCCATCTCCAGTGAAATGAAGCCATTCAGTCGCCATTTTTCTGTGGTACGAACGTCGCCATGTTGGAGCCAGACAACACAAGTTAAACAATGACTGATTCGAGTCAGTCTGAGTCACGTTTCTATGGCAACGCCTGTCACCCATCGTGTTATCTTGTCAGAAGTCCACACCCCTTCCACTGAAAGTGGATCAGTCAATAAAACGTTTCAGGTGGGGCCAGCAATGACTCTTTTGATCTATTGTAAAAGTGTTCTCCAGTAGTCTTTGAATTAGGATGTTTTTAGCCAAAATCAAACAATCCTTTTCTAGAATGTAGTTTCTGCAGAGTGGCAGTATTTTAGTAGAAATCCACCTCTGAGTTGTGCGTGGGACTGTTGGCGAGGAGTAAGCTTGCGCTAATTTCCCATCGTGCCCTTGTTTACACGCTCTCCCGCTAGCTTATACCCCCTCATACCCCCAACCTAATTTTACCAGTGCAACAAAAATGCCGATCAATTTTGGAGCCATCTGGCCGTACAGATTTTTTTTGTCCTGTCCAGCAAATAAACACAGACTGCAGCCGAGTGCCTCTAGTGATGGAAATGTTTTGCTTTTACAATACTGCTTCAAGTGTATTACTATAAACTCATTTAATTGAAGCTGAATGTATCTATTGAGGTTTAGCTGCTCTGACAGGACGAGTGGTGGGGAGACAGAAGACCACAGACATATTTAGAAGTAGCATACCCAACATTCTTGGAGACGGGTCTGAAAAAAACCAAACAGCTGCCATGACTGTGTTTGTACAAAGTGAATGAGCACAAGGGGAATTGAGTGACTGTGTGTTTCCTGGAGTGTACTTGATCACACTGAATGCTACAGTGAAGGCAGGGAACCCCACCACACCCCCCGTCCAACTTTGTAGGTTGCTCACCACCAAATGTCTCCATTTCCCTTTGAGTACAAATTCATCTCCACAAAGGAAGAGCAACATTCTAGCCGTAACACATCACAAAATGCCAAAATTGTTCCACAAACAGATCATGTGGTCATCAATAATGTCCATTTAGGATTTCTTTGACCGTCACCACATCCTTCAGCTTTCCACCATTCAGAGGTTTTATCTCAACAGCAGCCTCTGGGTCTTGTTTGTCTTCAGATTGTCTTTTCCTAGAAACACAAAGAAAGAGTGAAGTGGACTTTCAACGTTTTCCATTTCATTTTTTTTTTTAAGTCTTGCAGTTGTGCTCCTATAAAAAAAGGTAGACACAGTGAAGTGTTTGTAAATCTGATTAAAAATAAAACTAGAACTCTTTTTTTCTGTCAAACATTTCGCTCTCAGATCAAAATCCTTTAGAAAATAACTTCAGAATCAATTTTGTTTTTGGTCCTTTGATTTGCTAACACCAGACCTTAAAGCCCGCCATTATTGAGCCTCTGCTGAGCCTGATGAGGAGCTGAATCAGGTGGCTAACATGGAATATAGGAAATACACAAAACAACTACATTTGCATAAAAGGTGTTAAAAATGCAATGAAGTGGAATCCGTGAACCAGCCAGACCATGATGAGAGTCTGCTCACAGTTAATGTTCAAGGAGGAGAGTTTAAAAATGGAAACTGAAGTGACACTCTAGTGGTAGAAATCCATCAGTGGATGGAGGATCACAGATGGGTCAGAAAATATCATTAGTGGTTGTGTTTTCTGGAGGAAGATCCACGTTTAGACGCCAACATTTTATGAATGAAATGAGTTGATCCATCGATCCAAACAACACCGTAACTCACCCTGAGTCACCTCCTTTGATACCTGCAGAAGAGAACTGCTACAAAAATGATGAACAAGATGAAGACAGCAGTGGGGACAGGCCAGTGCAACTTGTTTCCAGCAGGAGTCAGAGCAGTCGTCGGAGCAGTCGTCGGAGCAGTCGTCGGAGCGGCTGTTGGAATTTCAGCTGAAACAGAACAAAAAGTGGAAAAGTTGACAAAAACATCAAAAATGGAAAGAAATGCAGATCAGAGTCAGCGAGGTTTACCTTTGTTGGTCAGCTGATCACATTCTGCAAAAAACAAAACCAAACAGTTGGTGTTAAGTTCTTCATTTAAATCAGTAAAAATATCAGTTACTGTTGGCTTGTATTAACAGCTTCTGGTTTCTAAGCTGAAATTCTCTCATGAGGACGGTGTCGTGCTGCTTCATCTTAAAGGTCATTAGTGTCAAAGCTTTGCTGTCAAGCACCGAGTGTTTTCCCTGTTACTTTGTTTATGTTCAAGTTTGAAAGCTTTAATGTTACTTCAGTGCTTCTTGTATTTCTTGCAATTATCCACTTTGCACTCCTGCACGTCAAACTTAACTGATCAGGGGGAAAAAAAAAAAAAAAAAAGAGTACAGCATCTGAGCATTGAATGTTTTGTTTCTATACATAAAAGTTGTTTTCCACTGTAAAACAAACAATTAAACCAAGCGCACCTCCAGACACACCAGCAAAACAGCACACAATTTCCAATATCTCACTACTGTAACAATATTGAGTTGCTTTAGGAATATTTTCACATTTGTGTCTATGACAATCAAAAAATTAAAACCAACTGATGGAACCATTTTTTCTAAGCAAAGAACAGTAGAACCTTTAAAAGGAGCTTTCATTTCAAACCTCCATCTATAACTTCAATTTACAGGGAACTACTTATTTATAAACACAAACTATTTTCAAACTGCACAAACTTTTTGTTGATAAATGGTGGACACACAATGCTTATGCAATGACTCATGATTGTGTGATGATGTTCTGTGATAAAGTCTGTGCCCTCAGTGCTTCATACTCGCACAGGGGTTCAGTGTGATAATCCAACAAACTTTTGCATTTTCATAGGTTGATTTAAGGGAAAACTTTAGACTTTTAAACAAAGGAAACAGTGAAGTAAACCCCTCTGCAACCAGCTTCAAGTGGCAAAACCGCAACACTTGGCACTTCCTGAGTTGTAAGTTTGGGGAATTTAGGAACAGAAGTTTGGGGGCCAAAAACATAAGCTAGATAGCCAACAAGATGATCTAGCTTACCATTGACTTGAGCTATCAAACCGACGACAGATGCAGATCCGTGTCAAACATCCCACATTATACCTTTAGTCCTGACAACAAAAACAATAATCCTGCCTGCATCACTTGTTTATATTTTTAGCTCCACTCTTTTCATGCTGCACATAAACCTGTATGGCAGCTTCTTAAACAACAGTGTACAAAAAAAAAAAAAAAAAGTTCAAACCAACTTACACACCAAACCGGGTTAAAGTATGTCACTAGTTTTGGATGTACAACTATCAATGTATAATTATAAGCCTCTACTTTGTCCTCTTCCTGTTTTACTATTCCTTCCTTGAGAGGGAATCTGATCCTCTACTCCCTAAAAGGCCTGGTGGAAGATTGTCTGCCCTGAGACTGACAGAAAAGGTCATAGCAAAGACTTTAAAAATGGGACCCAATGCCGCCCAGTTTGTTTACAGTTTACAAGTGACAGCTTATACCTCAGAAAGCCTCACAAGTCACTACTCTTGTTTCAGCAATACCTGAACTGCAGTCACACTATTTAGACATTAGAAACTGAAAGACAAAAGAAAGGCGAGCTCATCACCCAGCTGTTGGCTCACCACATCTGGAGATCCTGATGGGTCCTGAACCCTCCATCCGCAGATCCACACTTTTTGACAGGTTTTGACAAACAACAAAGACCTCCTTGTCTCTGCAGACCTCACATGTGTGATCTAACAAACGGTCTCCTATAGCAGAACAAGAGGGGAGAGGTTTCTGGATATTGTCTCGTTTCCAGAGATGCCCGTCAAGTGAAAGATCATTGTACAGCAGCGATGCATTCAGGGCGGTTGGGTCAGATGAGTTGTAACAAGTGAAGTTGTCAGGCACTCTACAAGAAACAAAGCATTTCATGCAATCAGTTAAAATAATCAAAGTCCAGGCAGAAATACAAGATGCAATGAAAAAAAAGAGCCTCCTTTTTCTGCTAAAGAAGTAAAAACTTTTTGAAAATGGTTCTGTGGAACATTCTTCATGAATCAATCTCAGCTAAGAACAATTTCAGCTCATCTGAACGTGTCAGTGATGTACTTGTAGTTGATGCTGGACAAAAAGCACAGCAGTTAACCTGAAGGTGAGAGTGAAGGAGATTCTGGATTCAAACCTGAGAGACGAGCCGTTTACTGTAGAGAAGACGAGAAAAACTCCAAACCGCAAAAAGATTTTCCAGCCCATCTTCAGTTTCCTCTGCACTGATTTTTTTTTACCTCACCTGTAAAAACAATGAGAGAATCAATGATTGTTCAATATAAAAAATTAAAGACTAGTAATCAAAAATCTATATACATTTAGATGAATGAAACGTAAGAAAAATAAACTTGTTACCCAGTCCTTGACATTAGAAAATTTGCTTATTAATAGTGATCATTTTTATTAAAATAACATTATGTGATGCTCGGAGGACTTAAAAACTACAGAATAATACGTCCACACTTTGTGGGTAACCCCTTTGGTGTAAGCTGGGCAGCGACCCCTCTTGTCTCCTCTGGTGTTTGCGGTGCTCACTACACGCACAGCGTATGTGTGTGTCACAGTTGGTGAAGTCAGTCTGTGACAGTGACACAGACTGTATGCATTTCTGAATTATGAGAATGAACTGACTCCATACTTATCCTTGTGTCCAACGACATGCACACAACCCTTTTAGCATAACCTTTTTGACATGATAGCAGAAGAATATAGTAGAGAATCACAATATTCTGGAAACAGTTTTCCAAAAGAATGGGTAGAGCAAAATGATTTCCTCTTTTCTATATTCCATATTTTTGAAACACAGTCAGCAATAATGGAATCTTACTCAACCTCATTCAACCCTGTGACTCAAATTATCTGAAGCAAAGCTGCTCGGTTGCACTGCAGCCGCAGTGGTTCACAGCTGATCGCAGTACATCCCTGCACTTGCGGCATTACTCTTCCTCTTTACTCAGACTTTAGAAATGGTTATTTGTTCTTCAATTCAAAAATTTATACCAGGACCTGAATTTCGCAGCGGGATTGCGGGAATCACGTATATTAAAAATAATACCTGCAAACTGAGCTCCTATAATGCGGGAAGTTGCAGCGCAAAATAATGTGAAATAATCCGCAAGTTTGCATCAACTACAAGTCAGAAACAAAGCGTAGGACTGAAGCAAGAGCTGGGCAATATGGCCAAAAAAATTAAATCACAATTTGTTAACACAAAATATGATTTTCATTGATTTTTTTTCGCCCTCCTTTACTTTTTAAAAAAAGAAAATACAAATGACAGAATATATTGAACAAAAACTATTTTATTTTAACATCTCCTTTGGAAATATGCTCAAACACAAAGTTCAACTAAATACAAGCTGTAAACATGTTTGTAGATCAATGCAGCAGATGCTTTGTGAGCTACCACTAGCTTAAGCATCTTCTAAAGAGAAACCGTTCTGCACTTGACAGAGTCCCTCTTCCAGGTGTTGAAATTAATTTGTTGTACTCCCATTTTTGACTGCTAAGACCTTCAAGCAGGTTTTGCTGCGTGTGGTTTGATGCTCCAAGTTTGAAGTCACAACCCCACTGGTCAACATTTCATTTTTGACTCACCAGCTAAGTTTGCCGGTGGATGAAAAAAATCTACCAGTCAGGCACATTTTTTTAATCAGACAAATTATTACATTATTATACAAAGAAAACCTATAGGTGCTATTTTAAAAAATGATATTTTGTTGAATGCAGAGAGGATGTCACAGTATAATGAAAACATAAGATAACTGTTTTATATGACTCAGATTTCTTATCAGACTTTGCTCTCTGCTTTTGGCGTTTTCACACGGTTTATGATGTTTTTTATATTCTATCACAAAAGTGTTGTTTATTCTCTTTAGCACGTATAAAAAACCCCCATAAGACCTCTATGAAGAGAACTGTCAGTCACCTTTAGTCTAAACCATTGACATATATAGAGAATGAAAATTATTTTCATACTTAGAAAAAAACAGAAAATAGCATATATAAATAATATTAACACATCTTTTAATGTCATCTAACTGTAAACTCAAATTAAAACATGCTGAGAAAACAAGGACAGATTTACTACAGGAGAGCAGATGTTCCCAATTCAACCTCCAGTTGATTCATTTTAAAATGAAATCGTAACAAAAAACAGCCTAAAAGCGTTATAATGTTTTGGATTCTTCTCATTATGTCATTGACAGTAAAGATGCAGCGCTCTCACGAAGGGGACTTTTTTCAGTTCAACAAAGGCTGTGTAATGTTATTGATAAACTTTTATTCAAAGTGGATTCACGTCTGTTATTGTATTTAGAAAACAACGTTTTTCTGAATGTCCCATGAATTAAGTCTTAAAGTATATAAACGTCTTAAAGTCCGCTCCATGAAAATATTCTGACTTTAAACCAGCTTATGGTCGCAAATTGGTGACAAGCAGCACAGCTTGTTTGCTCCAACCCTCCTGCCGTGCGGAGACCCCAACAGAAGAGTTGCGTAAAGGGATGTTCTGTGGTCATGTTGAAGTAGCCAAGTCTGTTACCCCAGCGCCTTTGCATCATGGAATGAGGAGATCAACATTATCAAAACTGCACACATTATCAAACTGCTGGATAGTTTTGGGGGCGAGTTTGAGGCATTGACAAAGGGACAAGCTGTGCCGAGAAGCAGTCGTATCTGTGCACCCTCACCTGAATACGATTCTTTTACTGGGCTGATAAGAGTGGGGGGACGACTGCGACAAGCAGAGGGCATGGATTCTGAGACGCTGCACCCCATTTAAATTGTTACAAGTCCTTTATTTGAAATGTTACTTTTGAATGTTTTAAGTTGCGTTTTTTGAATGGTCTTGTATATGAAATGTGCAATTCAAATACAATTTTATAAATGTCACAAAATCTGAAAAAAAAAAAAAAAGAAAATAACAGCCAAAAAGTAAAGTGTATTTTTTTAATGATGAGGTGGGATTTTGCAGCTCTCGCTGCGTTTTGTCAGAAAAGCTGTCGCGTTAGTTTGTTTTAAAAATAATAATTAATATACATAATATAGGCATGGTGATTTGGGACTTTAAAATAATCAGGCTGTGGATCTACAACACCAAAGGAAAGGGCTCTGGGTTTCGGGACAGCGGCTGATCGGGGACTCTGTGGCGGTATGTGGGAAATGTTAACGCCAACCTCCACCTGTTTGTGAGAAAAACCGGGCATTTTCCAACAGCGTCCCAGTAGTCGACAGAAGAAAGGAGAAGCAAACTAACACGAGAGTTTAAATGTACCGCGTACATTCACTGTATCTTTCACATAAAATTGTTTTTTTTTCTGCAACGACACCTGAACGCATCTCGAATAAATATTTTAAAGCGTGTCCGCTAATTTACAAAGTAAAAGTTTCCATGAGAACAGAACTTTGACAAAAGTGTTCGTTAAAATAAATAAATCGGAGAAGAAAAAGGCGTTTACTCACACAATGAATGTGTCCACAGTGGTACGCACTACTGACTGACCGGCGCTTACTTTCCCCTCCTGACTAGAAAGAAACTCGTGGGCGGAAGCAACACAATGAGTGAAGCGTCCCTGTAGGAAGTATTTCCAGAGCTGGGAGGCCTCTCAATCCAGAGGACATTGAAACTAAAAATAACCCTCAGCCCCCCAGCAAGAATACAAACCTAAAAACACTCAAAATTAACTCCAAACATCCAGAAAACGACACCAGCGGTCCAGGTTTAAGTCTCTCGGTTTTAAATTCGAGATACGTCGTCGCCAGCTGGAAATGTAAAACTCCAAATGAGCAACAACGACGCCGAGAGTCCTCCATAAATGTTCCCCGACAAAGAGCCATCTTCTGTTCAGAGTTTTTCTTCTTCAGGGGGTTAAACTAATGCTGCTGCAGACCTCTGTTCAAGCCAGAAAACAGAACACGTCCTCTTCCAGACACGACGACGAACTGGAATGCATGCGCAGGAATACAAAGCTGCAGTTAGCCGCTGAAAAAAATAGTTCTGCTATAAACTACATTTTACATTAATTTACGCCACAGAACGGAGAGAAGCAGCAGTTAGTTTTTCCACTCATGCCAATGCCAATGCCTTGTTTATATCGTCCTGATCAACAGCAGCAGCTTATCCTCCTCAATCCCCCCTGCAACAAATCTGGGCTTCCTACCAAAAACGGAAGTGACTCACAGGAGAAAAAGTAGGCTTCTGTAAAAGTCGGACGCTTGTGTTACATGTGATGTTCCAAGGACACCCATTCAAGACATCTGTCAAAAATGTGTTTCTATCTTAGATCTATCTCTAAACTGAGGGCTACACAGCCTAAATCTGACCAGCCGTGTTTTTTTTT